>CM060243.1:27985254-28273226 GCA_030555515.1 Acutogordius australiensis
GTATTGGCAAAGTTGTAAAAGCACAAAATTTTAACATTTTATGATTTATTACAGTACATTTAGTTGGTAAATTGGAAAAAAGGTTAGCTACAATGAACAACCGATAAAGAGCTAATCAATCAAAAACTTTTACTTTTTAAATTGACTAGATTTATTACTAAGACATTACTAAGACACCTTACCCTATACGAAAAGTATAGCGTAAGCTATTTGTTTCAATTATAGAAAATTAGTGTAAATGTGCGCAGTCGATTAAGTCTGTTCATGATTGTTTCTATCGTCGCCATAACCAGGTATTCCCATAGTCTTGAAGTCTAGATTTGTGGTTACCGTTTTGATTGTGCATCGATTAATAACTATCCATACGTGAGCATTGCAAGTTTTGTTTTAAGGTTTGAAATTTTTACATTAAAATTAACTTTTAATTATCAAGAACTTTCTGATTCTAAACATACAAAGGTGGTTTATGCTTTGCTTTCAGTTAAAAATTTTTAAATATTTTTATAATTTATGCTTCCAACGTAACCCTAGTTTTAAAATATATGCGGCTAATTTTTAATTATAATTATTTAATATGCCAACTTAATTCTTCCGACATAGCGGGTATATCACCGTCAAGCGGGAAATAAAAACTTTGGGTAATGCCGTTGGTTTAAATAAGCTACCTCTAAAAGGAAAAATATCGTACTAAACACTCTGGACTGTCCACCTGCCAACTTCGGACAAAATGTCACGGTTCTTTATGCTTGATAATTAAGAAAAATTGAAAAATAAAGTTTTATGTTTAAACTGCGTACAATTGGCGTTATTCACATTTTTAATCCGTAAGGAATCTATCTTATTATATATGCATTTATGCTTCACTGTCCACTGCTAAAAATTATTTTGACCTTATAAGGCATTTTATTAATATTGCAGTATTTGGATTGGGGTAATCTTTCTCATTATCATGCCATTACTTAAATAATTCTTTTTTTATATTGTACGTGAACCTTTTAAAATTTAAATTGTAAAACTTGAGTTTTAATATTATTTTCAAAAATCTTAGCCTCTGACGCAGCGCTTTAATAGCATGGCGAGCGTCATAGGCTTAAAAAAAATTTTTAAAACTTGCCTCGCTCAGCCGATCTTTATATATCTACCTTGCATGTCATTTTAAACCTCCTTAAATTTCATCAACATTAGGCAATTTTATTAATGCATCAATAATTATTTGAATATTAAATATAAATATAAAATTAACGACCCCACCTAGAAATCGGTTTCTAACAACCTTTCAAATTCCAAATGTCATCCTCTCTAGCTCTGCTAGAGGAGGAATCGTTTCGATTAGTATTGACGGTTGCTGAATCTCCCTCGATTGTGGTGGTCCATCGGCTCTTGCTGTTGTTGTAACAGCAGAGCCGACCGTCGTTGGAGGTATGTTTACCGGTAGCACCGGTGAGGCCTGTAGGTTCCTTAAAGGCTCTCTTGCTGACTCTGATATTTGAGTCAGGGGTATAATATTATTTCTTCCGGCCTGTACCGTGAACCTGCACACCCCACCATGCCATCTTCGGCAACATCTACAACGTCTTCGTGTTGTTCATCTAGGATTTTGATTTCTCTCCATCCTAGGTGTTAATCGATTATTATTATTATTATTGTTGTTATTGTTTGATTGAGTCCTCGGCTGTCTTGGCCGGTTATTGGACATAGGAGCCGTCGTACTGACTCTTTCTCCTTGTCTCCGCCTAAGATGTCTCTGATTTCCTGTGGCCCTTCTTCTTTGTAGCCCCCTTGTATGCGTTGTAGTTGCTGGGGTGGTCTACCTTCTCCGCTCGTCTGGGGATGACGGATGGGTATCATATTCCCCCAGGTCATTATGAGTGGGACTAAAGGTGTCCAATAGTATATAGGCCACATCTAACATAATCAAAGATGAAAAATATAAGGCTTCTATCATTACAAACTGGAGAAGACATGCAATATATCACACAGAGATAATACCATTGCGAAATTCATGCATCAGTTTGTTTCTAAATAAATATGTAAAAGTATCTTTTAAAAATGTGATTTGATTGATCAGTAGCGGACTCTAACGTCCTCTACATGTCTTATTACTATTGATTTATCCTGAGCTAGAATCTCAAGCACCCGAGACCCTTTAGAAGAGATTACTTCTCCCATGAGCCACTTGGGACGCTTTTTGTTATGTGATAGGTACCAAATATTTTGCCCTTTACATACTTAGTGTTAGCTATGCTCTCCTTATGACCTATAATCTCGTTGGGAAGTCTAATTTTTCGCCCTAAAAACCTTTCCGAAATCGATGGTTGGTTGTACGACCCTAATGCATTGCGGTATACTTGGTATAACCATGTTCCATCTTTTTCATGTTGATGTAATTTTAACCATCTTTTGGCCATTCCAACCGATCTCTCAGCTAGTCCATTAGAACTAGGATGATATGGTGGAGTAAAAATTAGTTCGATATTCCATTTGTCACAAAAAGTTTTAAACTCTTGAGAGGTAAACGCAGTACCGTTGTCGGTTACTATTGTTTCTGGGAATCCAAATTGGCTAATGAGCTTTTTAACGAAATTAATTACTACTTGCGAGGTTGTATGATTAACTTTTATAAAATCTGCCCAGCTAGAAAATGCATCAGCCACGACTAAATAATTATTTTTATTGCAATCAAAAAAATCTAGGTGTATGCGTTGCCACGCACGTGTACAACTAGGCCATTTTCTAACTTTATCGTGTTTTGGACGTGATGCTATGGAAGCACATGTAGTACATCTACGACATACTTCATTAATTTCATTATTCATATTGGGCCACCAGTAATTTACTCTGGCTTGGTGTACACACTTATCGCGTCCTTGATGTCCTGCATGTATTTCCTGACTTATTTTATTAATGAGACTTCTTGGGATAACTATGCGGTCTTGTCGTTGCACTAGCTCGTCTTCCAAGTGTAGTTCGGTCATTACTTTATAATAAATGTTAGACGGGTTAATATGTTCAATCTGACCCTTTAAGTATTTTTTAAGAATACTTAAATCTTCGTCTTTTTCGATCGCATTTATTATATCTTGCCTTGAGGCGCAACCTTCATCTAAGATGGAGTTGATTATATCAGGCTTTGTCCCATAATAGCATAGTCGTGATAATGCATCTGGCAAGTTGTTCCATTTACCAGGTATATGTACTAACTCGAGGTTAAAATTTCCCATGAGTAGCTGCCAACGCTGTAATCGTGGTGACAGGTAAAACACGGTTGTCCTTTTTAATAATCCTATGAGAGGTTTATGGTCAGTCCACACTGTAAATCTTTGACCAATCAGATATTCTCTGCATCTCTCTAATCCAAATTGGATAGCTAAGCATTCCTTTTCGATAGTTGAATACCTGGTTTCTGGGTCTCGAAATATGCGTGAAAAGAAGAGTATCGGTCTATATATTGTTTTATACTTTTGCAATAGCGTGCCACCGACTCCATGAGTAGACGCATCTACCGCTAAAATTAATGGATAGTCGGGGTTGAAGCTTGCTAGGACCGGCGGATGAGTTAAAATATCCTTCGCCGACTCAAATTTCTTATGATGTAAATCTGTCCAGATAAAAGGAACATCCTTTTTACAAAGATTGTAAAGTGGTGCTGAAATTTCTTTGTAATCTGGAATAAACCTGCGATAATAACCTAAAGTACCGAGTATTGAGAGGAGTTCAGCTTTATTGTTAGGATCTCTCATTTTCATCAACGCTTCGGTCTTTTGAGGTAAAGGTCTGATGCCTTGTGCACTAATCTCATATAAATAACTTATTTTTTCCAAAAGAAATGAGCATTTGTTTTGACCTAATCTCATCCCCTTTTCCTTGATGCGACCTAATGCGATAGAAAGTCTTGCATTGTGTTCATGCATCGTTCGGCCAATGATAAGTATGTCATCTAGATAGGCAAAAACACCTTCTAGGTCTCCGAATATCAGCGACATTGCCCTTTGAAAAATTTGGGCCGATGCTGAGAGTCCAAAGGGGAGTCGTAAAAATTGAAAATGACCTAAGTGCGTGTTTATTGTCAAAACGTTGACGCTTTCTTCTGTTAATGCTAATTGAAGATAGGCTTGTGAAAAATCAAGTTTACTAAAAAATCTAGCTCCCGCAAAACGCGAAATTATTTCATCAAACCTAGGCAACGGGTAGGTTACTTTTTCTAAAAATTTATTAATTGTTAACCTAAAATCTGCGCAAATGCGTAACTTTTTGTTTTCTTTTTGGATGGGTACTAAAGGAGTTGCCCAACTACTATATTCAACTAATCTAAGCACGCCTAAATTTTGCCAATCTAATAAAATTGCTTTTACTTCATCCAACCAAGCGAATGGAATTCTGCGACAAGGGAGGAAAATAGGTCTGGTGTCCGGTAAAATTGGTAAACTAAATTTTATCCCTTTTAATAATCCTAATCCTTCAAATAAATCCTTAAACTCAATTAAGCAGTTTTTAATAAAATTATTTGCTTCTGTACTTGTAATGTCATTAAAATGAAATTGATTTAATTCTATATTAACCTTTCTAAAATCTATCAAATTTAGAAAATTATTCTGAAATAAAAAATGGATAATTGGCCATCCTATAGTTATTACTGTTTCAAAATCTACGATATAAAATTTCGTTGTTGAATATATATTATTTATATAAATATTTACATCTATAAACCCTAAAGGTCTAAAACTATCACCTGAAACAGTTTTGAAGATTTGATTACAATTATTTATTTTAGAATATGGAAATACTTTTTTAAAAGTTTTTAAACTAATCAGGGATACTGCGGCTCCCGTATCAAATAAGATATTATATTTGTTTTGGTTAATAATTATAACTTGTTCAGGAGATAATTTCTTGACTAATTGCTATTGACCTTGACCTTGCTGCGCTTGTGGTCCTTGTGACCTACAAGTGCATCCACCACCTGAACGATAGTTTTGGTATGGCCTATAGGTTTGATTATATGGCCTAATATACCTGTTCCTGAACTGGCTCACCCTTACGAGCTGGTCCACCTTAAATAATTTTCAATAGACGATTGTTACAAAAACTAAAAGGGCTACCAAATAGGGTTCCTTCAAAAGTACTCCAATATCCAAACAATATTTTTTGTCGTTCAACATTACAACGAGTTGATTAATATTTTAATTATAATTATTCTGCTGTCACGCACTATTAACGCTAGCAAAAATAAGAGAAACAAAATAAAATATATGTGGTTACCTATTTTATTTTTTTATCTAGAATTCCAAGAATTAAATTGTGAGAACACCAAATATTCAGGAAAAATTTATAGGAAAATGTAATGTGTGTAAAAGTAAAATTTGTTAAAAGTGATATTATGATGATTAAATTCAGGGTTTATATATTGTAGGTATTGGCAAAGTTGTAAAAGCACAAAATTTTAACATTTTATGATTTATTACAGTACATTTAGTTGGTAAATTGGAAAAAAGGTTAGCTACAATGAACAACCGATAAAGAGCTAATCAATCAAAAACTTTTACTTTTTAAATTGACTAGATTTATTACTAAGACATTACTAAGACACTAATGTTAACTAACAAATTCATAAAAAGAAACTCCGGAGCTGATGGACTTCTTCCCGATTCCTAAGTTTTGACATGCTCTAGGCTGCGGCTAATACTCTTTTCATTAATAATTTTTAAAATTTTTTTTACTAGCCGTCTCATTATTTAATCAAAACTTTTTTTTTCTAACAGCCGCAGTCCTAGCCACAATCACAAATATATGAATCACATGAATATCATATGATAACAAAATCACACGTTCATTTTTTTAAATTTGGATTCCCAGGAAGACATGGGTTTACAAATTTTTATATAATTTTTTAGACCAATTTATTGTACTGGTGCCATGTGAAGTTCCTGAATCTGTATTTAGGGTAATTATGATATTTAAAATATCATTGGACAGCAATTTAATTGACGATAAAATTATTATTCAAAGTTTGAACAAAAAATACAAATTTTTTCTTAATTATGATCAAAATTCAGAAAATCAAACATTTTATGGTAAAGGATCCCACAATGGGCTGATCATAATGAAAAATTATAAACTAGGTGGTAATCAAATTTGGTATTTATTTTTAGAAGATTTGGAGGCTTCTTTACCAGATGTCTGTTTCAAATTTAATGTCTATTTAGCTTCAAGGGATGAATTTTTTAAATTTCAGTTTGCTAAGGTTGGTGTGTTTTTGCTATTTACAATTTTTTTTAAATTTTAATTACATTCATTTTTACAGGAAAACAGGGTGCTGAAATTCTGGTATAAATGTACTTATGCACATCTAAAAGATACAATATTTGAAACAACAAATAAATTTTTGGGTGAACTGTTTACCCCAAATAGATTTCCTAGAGGTTTGTTACTTGTTTACATAATTTAAGTTTAATTCATTTTAAAAGATTTAAACTATGCTTAATATGTTTTATAACTTAATTATCATTATATTATACACAAAATTCAAAGCTTTAGAACAGGCTTGAAAAAATAATGCACATAAATGCAAACAAGTGTTTATATACCATTTATGCATAATCTATAGCCTCAATATGGGAGATAAATTTATATTCAAATCAATTATTGAATAAGGCTTAACAATGTTTAAAAAAAATTCTATATATCAGTTTTTGTTTCTTATATTATATTTTTTAATGCAAATGGTTATTATGCGTAACACAATAAACAGCAACGTTTTATAGAAAGTAATAAAATACAAAAATAAAAAATGACCTTTTATTAACTTGTTCTTAATTTGTAAGAAATTAAGGGAAGGATCCATACCTTTTCCAAACAAAGGGGCCATACCCGTTCAGAGCTTTAGATCTCTTAATCAGAGAAAAGCAATTTATATTGCCAACAGATTAAATAGGGAGATTTTCTCGCACGCAGCGACCTGTGTTTGTATAGCCTAGGCGCCATTGAGCATAACATTTAGCACCTAACGCCTAAGCAGGCAGGCCACTCATTAGCCTCAAGGTGATTGCACACGTGTGATTATTTTCCGAATTTGCCTATGAACATCAAACCCTAACCTCTTACATTTGAGACAGGGATGTATGTCACAGAGCTGACGAAATATTTTATATTATTTATAATGATTAGACTTTGATTTTTCCAGTTTAAATAGTCATTTTACAAGGAGTTGCAAAAATTCCAACTACTCATTAGGTTTTATTACTTGAATTCGGCTTTTTAAGATACTTATAACTAAAATTAAAATTTTCATAATATGTCTTGCTTATTGCATTAAACCACTGCAACCAAGCAGGTCACATAATACTAACCTTTTTTTTTAATTCAAGCGCCGAATTAAAATTGTTTAGTTTTACTTTAACTATAAATTATGTTAAGTTGGTTGTAATTCAATTATTTACGGATTTGCAGTTATATTGAAAAAGGATTTTTACTTAAAGTATTTCTTAAATGTATAACGCGGTGTAATACGATAATGGAATATCTATGTCAATTCTATTAAAAATAGTATGTCATTTAACTGTTAATTTAGTTACCTAGTATTAAGACTTGAGGTATTTGTCGAGGTTGTTATCTCTAAAGCTTTTTCGTCTATCTATATCATGCAATACTTCCAACCTATCTACCTAATTGTTTTTTTTATAATACGCCTTGCTATATACTTTAGACACCATTATAATTATGTTTGTTATGTTTAAATTTATTGAATAATTGATTTGCCTAAGCATATAACAAATTATTTGGCATTTTTCGGATTAACTTCCAGGTAGTTTGGGCCATGAAAATGTAATTAATAGAGCCTAATTAAAAACTTAGGTGCCCTATATTTGCAAAGGAAATTTTTGTTTCTCATCATAAATTTACTGTAAGTAAATTTGAAATAAATTTTACCGTTCAAGTAAGTATTTTCGTAAAAATAAATTTAAAAATTTTTTAATATAAATTTTTTTTTAATTTTTAGGTTTAGAAGTGTTTAATGTGCTTAGCGCACACTTTGATACAAATAATAAACACCTTTTCTGTAAGAATTGCAAAATTTTATATTTACCAGTCTCTAACAATTTATTGACAAGTTACTTAAGGCTAAACTAATTTTAATAAATCTCTCCATTAAATCAAATCCATTTAGTTCACATAAATGCATTATCTTTTTTAGGGCACGTGCAAAGTGAGTTTTTATTTTCGTAAAATTTTAAAAATTCTGAAAATTTTAAAAATTTATTTTTTTTCAAAATTTTTTCGAAAATTTTTTATTTCTGAAAAAGCATTTTATGTGCATATATTAAATTTGGCAACTTTTTAAAAATTTGCGTTTTATTTCAAAAATTTTTTTTTCAAAATTTTGAAAATTTTTCAAAAATAAAAACTCACTTTGCACGTGCCCTTACAAAAAAAAGACAACTTAATTGCTTATATGCTTCATGTAAATTCGTGCCATAACCAGGTTTTAGTAGGTTATATAAATTGACAATGCCTAATTATATTGCCTGCTTAGGTTAGGCGTAGGTAGTTAAAGGAAATTAAAAACTAATGTGTGATTTTTTCAAAAAACAACTTTTTTTCAATTGTCACATAAAAAGATTAAAAAAAATTGTGGCCAGTGTGCTTTTAAACATAGTCAAAATTTTAACTGAAACCATAAAACTTTGCAAACTAGTCGAAATATTATTTTTTACCAAATATCAGTGAAGATGACAAACCCATTGAAACTCAATAGAACTTTTTAATATCGCTGTTTATGTTTGATTACCTTTTAAAGTAGTCTTAATTTTAAAAATTCTCATATTGTCAAAAGTGCCTTTGATAAATTTTTAATCTAGGTGACAGATTTTGCGGCCTCAAGAATACCCTAATTAGGACATGATATGGTTATTAACAATTTGAAATTAAAATTTAGCAGTTTAGCTGTTGTGAAGATATAAAAAAAAATCAATTAATTTTTGTTTTTGATGTTTGTTTTAATATATTTTCAAATATATTAAATGTTTATAGCTGGAAAGTTTGATTAGAAAAAACGGTAAATGGATTTTAAAGTTCCTATAATGACAGGTCTGGTCTTTGTGGTTGGCTCTAACTCTCAAAAATCTGTTGACCTTTGTTATCATACCTAGCCGATATGTCAAATTATGAATCTAAACTTCATAAATGACATTTCATCAAGATGAAATTTTGTCAAAAGAAAAACGTTATTATTTTAGCTCCATCTAATTTGGAACATTCAAAATTAAATCGGAGATTTATAAAAATAATTCTTGCGTTTTGCCTAATTGCGATAAAAATAGCCTGGAAGATTTTTTAAATTATTGATTTAGGAGTTGGTAATTTTGAAAAATAAAACGAGTTTTTAAGTTTGTTTTTAATTCAATTCGATTATATTCCAAATTGGGACGCGCCTTAAAATGCATACTTTTTCATATTATTTTTTTAAACTGTGTACTTTAAATCTTGCCTAACCTAAAAAAAACTGTAAAAAAGGAGTTTCCCATTTTTCCCTATTAGAGGGCTTACCTGTTAGGGCTTTTCCTCTACTAATTCTACAGCAGGTGCAGAGTTAAATAAGCTTTTAAACGCATCCCGGTGACCTAGGTTTTTAGGCCTAGGCTCCCATAAAAATGGACGGCATTTGGAATCGTTGGCGGTCACCCATCCAACTACTAACTAAACTCAAAGTTGCTTTTACTTGAGTGTAGAATATTACCAAGTTTACATGCGCTCAAGGTCGTCCGACCTAGCTTAACCTACAAATTTGCCATCCTTCCTAATTGTAAAGTGCATGCCAAAAATTTGAAGATTTCTTTTTTTGATAATCTGTTTCCTTTAGTTTCTTTATTGATTTACATAGATTACGTTGGCTTTGTGACACGTATAATGAAATTAATGCAAAAATATGATCAAATCGACACAATGCAACTACAATTTAGGACTTGTCCCGAAGCAATTAGCTATGAAAAACCTCAAGGTTAGTTTAAATAGTTTTTTATGAGGCCTAGGTGTTCTCCCCTAACCGGGTGTCTGCCCGCTCGAAATTTGGAAATGTCGAGAAACAAAACTGGCCGGGTGGACCGAGCCCGACTTATAACATAATAATTGCGTGCTAGCCCGCGGGTCAATTTTTTCTCCTCATTGGCTTTTTTTTGATATAGTTAATACTGATGATGTTGCTTAATCATTTTATTAATTATCTCTTATATCTTATTAATAAATTTATTTAAAAAAAAATAAATTATGGTATTATTTACACCAACAAAAAATTTAACATACCCAGGTAAAACCGAGGCGATAGGTAAATTTTTCTCTATAAGGTTAAAAGGCCGTCAGGGCAAAAATTGCACTTTTTGTGAGTCAAAATGCGCAAATGATATCAATACCCAAACTCTATATGTTGCTTAAAATTTTTTTTAAAAATTACAATTAAAAACACTAAAATTGTAAAAAATATTAATATTTGTTTTAGGGCACGTGCAAAGTGAGTTTTTTTTCGTGAAATTTTGAAAATTCTAAAAATTTTGAAAATTTTAATTTTTTGAAAATTTTTTAAAAAAAATTTTTATTTCAGAAAAAGCATTTTATGCGCATATACTAAATTTGGCAACTTTTTAAAAATTTGCTTATTTCAAAATAAATTTTTTTAATATTTTGAAAATTTTACGAAAATAAAAACTCACTTTGCACGTGCCCTTAGATAAAAACTGTATACGGGTACAAAAAATAGGTTATAAATTTTATTTCCTAATCGTGTAATTCATTAATATCCTGAATGAAATTTAAAATTTGTCCTTATGCAATATAACAAGAACCGGCTGTATTGTAGTTTAGGCTGGGAGTTGAAATAATGATGGTCGGCCGGACCGGGCCAAGCTTGTAAAATATGTCTGGCATGCCGCGAAATGCACGGTCCGTTATTTCAAATCTGTTTTTTCCATAAAATCTGTTGTATATTTTAAATAAAATTTTATCCCATTTTATACCTATATATATAATTTATAGCCCAACCTTCGAGATCACTGCTGGATGACACATTGATGCGCGAAGTACTGCGCGAGCGCATACTAGTCATCACGGAGTCCATTTATCCATCGTCAATTAATCTCGACAACCTGATTAGGTAATTTCAGTCATCAATTTTTTAATTTTTTTGACTCGCTATTTCTTGTCTAATCTACTATATTTTAAAAAAATGTCTGGAAACACCATAATTTTTAAATTAGTTATGTCTAGAGTTTGTCTTTTTGTGACCTTGGTGGACCCAAATGTGTACGAGATACAAATCTGAAATAACATAAATCAATAAATAAAAATGTCAGAATTTTAATCGTCCCTCTTCATAACAAAATCAATCGGTGTTTGGTTATACCTATGCTTAGTTGAGGAATATTTAAGGTTAGCTTAAGCTTATAACACAGGTCAACAAATATCAATGTCAGAAACGTGAATTTTATGAAAACATAAAAGAATGCATCCCCATGATGACCTAATCTCATATATATTTTTCGTTTTTCTTAGTTTCTTCCGTCTTTGGCTCCTTAGATCCGTCTATAACGAAAAATGGCCTTTTTTGACCAAATTGACAGATCTAAATATACCCTAACAAGAAAAAATTTAAAATCTTTTTTGCATATAAAAATTCCTTGTAACTTAATCACAAATAATGAAAAATAAATTTTATTAATATATCAAGCTCTTACATCGGCATTTAGATAATACAAAATATTTCGCGTCCAAACTTAAATACGACACGATATATCGGTTAATAAAAATATTATTTGAAGATATTTAACAGTTTAACTATGGTAAATATGCAAAAATAAAATTTCAATTTATTTTTGTTTTTGAATCTTTTTTGGTTTTTTGACCTTTTTTTCTAAATTTCTAATGTTTATAACTGACTAACTTAGTTTGATTAGGAAAAAAAACGGATTTGATATTCCCTAAGATGGCAGGTTTGATCTCTGTAGTTAACTCAATTAGTGTAGCTATGGTTAAGTGTTTGGTCATATAAACAAAGCTAATTTTTTGATTGTTTAATCTTTTTGAACTCATTTGGTTTTGAAGAAAACTAACATAAATTCTTTTGTTTTAAAATCACCATTTAATATGTTTGATAGTTAATTTTCATTGTTCGCTTTTTAATAAATATTTGCAACATTGTGGATGGGATGCCCTATCGTGTCATAGCTTGTATTTATTTCAAACATGTCCGCTTTCAGTGGTCTGTTTACAAACACCTTTATGGATATATTATATTTTTTGCTAGGGCGCATTCAAAATTTATTTCTTTTTACCAAAATTTTTAAAATTTAGGTTTTTACATCAAATATTGTTAATCGTTGTTTTCTACAATTTTTTCTTACATCAGGAGCAAATGTTTAGCCAATTCTATGAAACTTGCTGACAATCATTTTAATACAACTTCTTTAAAATTCTAACCGCATAAAAAAATTTTCAACATTAAACCAATAATTTTTTTTTCTAATTTTCTATAAAATGAATAAACTCTGAACGCGGTCTAAAGTATTTTGCCTTTTTTAGGCAGTAAGCTCTTTAACTTTTCGATTAAGTTGCTTTTTTATGCTCGCTGTAACCTTTTGTGCCCACATTTGTTTTGAGCGACTTTTTGATGGTTTTCCCTATTATTTTTTTATTGATGATGCTAGTAGCGTTGTGAATAATATCTTTTCTCGTAGTGCCAGTACCACCTCAGATTTGCAGTTAGCTTTAGGCTTAAGGCACGTGCAAAGCGAGTTTTTATTTTGTGAAATTTTTAAATTTTGAGAAATTTTATTTTGAAATAAAACGCAAATTTTTTAAAAGTTGCCAAATTTAGTTTATGCACATAAAATGCTTTTTCTGAAATAAAAATTTTTAAAAAATCTGAAATAAATAAAAATTTTAAAAATTTCAGAATTTTTAAAATTTCACGAAAATAAAAACTCACTTTGCACGTGCCCTTATGTCTAAACTTCTTTATTAAACAATATAATCTTGCTCATAAAATTATAAAAATATTTAAAAAAAATTGCCTCTAATTTAATTATAAAAATTTCACGGGTATTCTTACGCACCGGTTGAGAGAGGTGGGAAGTAAAATGATGAGGCTCATTAATTTAAAAGCTTCTTTTTATAGAGAACAGTTTTTTCGATTCCCGAACTAAAAATCTTGGATGGTGGATGCTCTATTACACGTCGACAAATATCAATATCAGAAAATAAGTTAATGAAAATATAAATGAATTCATCCACATGGTGCTTAACTCATATATATTTTCCATTTTTCTTAGGCCACCTTCAGCTCCGATGACCTTTTTTGACCACATAGATTTTGCGACCTCGAGAATACCCTAAAAAGAAATTTAAGAAAATTTTTTTATAAAATCTTTTGTAACTTATATTTATCATCTCTAATAATGAGAAATAAAATTTTTTTAGTATATCAAGCTCTTACATCAGCATGATAATACAGATTATTTGGCTTCCAAACTTAAATACGACACGATATATTATCGGTTTTTTTGATTTTAACAGTTCAGCTGATGTAAATATGCAAAAAAATATCAATTTATTTTTAAATCTTTTTTGTTTTTTTTACATTTTTTTCTAAAATTTTCATTGTTTTTAGCTGACTTAATAAGTTTGATTAGAAAAAACGGTAAATGGATTTGAAAATCCCTAAGATGGCAGGTTTAATCTCTGTAGTTAGCTCATATATCTCAAAAATTTGTTGGCCTGTGTTATTAATATTTTCCGGTCCCAGCACCCAGCTGTTTGGTATTGCACTAGATATTTATTTAACAAGTGGATTTTACTCAAAGTGGATTTTACTCAGGGCGATTTAAATATTTTGCTAGGCTTTTAATGCTATTGTATCTTGAATCGCCCGATTTTTTTATATGTTGCTCTCACGGGTTTAGCTGATCCCCTGATTCAATTGCATATTTTGCATTATGCATTGAGGCCAGTCGAGGTGTGCGAATTGACAATGTTTTTTTGCTTTATATATATATGATTACTTCAAATATATATATAAAGCAATATTTACCTTACTAAAGCCTTTTTACATTTGAAACTAAATTATTTGTCAAAACACGATTTAACGCAATATTTATATATACGTTAATTTGCTGCTTCGTCTTTATCTTATCTGAAAATAGGGACCGTAGGTATTGAATAAAGTATTTTCATCGCTAAACCCGTTACCTGTTTTCACATCCAACTATATCTAAAACTTTAATCACTCCTCTACGACGTGTGATCCTTTTAGTTAGATAAAGAAAACAAATAAGATAAACTAGATTTTTTAGTCTTGCAAATAGTTTTTAAAAAGGTTTTAATGAGATGTTCAGCACACGATCGATAAATCATTACCTTTTTACGGTAAATCTAGTTTTTAGGTCCCGTAGATCTACCTTTGAATCCTTTCTTTATCTCTGGCCTTCAGCATCGCGTTATGTTACCGACATTATTTTTATATATGATGCATTATCACCTTTGTCTAGAAAGAGGCTTATAACTGGGGAGTATGGTTGCGTGACCATTATAATTTTAATTTGATTAAAAGTCTTAGTCTTACAGATATTGGATCATGGAACAAAATGTTTATTAACATTGTTTTTATTAGGATTTTAGATAATTTTTAGCAGTCTCATTATTGCAACAAGTATAGATACATTCGCTAATATACATTTATATAAAGGAAAGATTGGGTTATAATATTGATATACCTGTTGATTTTGCTTAAACCATATATTAGACAGGTGGACAAATTACAATGTTAGAAAAAAAGAAGTTTTTGACACTGAAATAAATGAGTTCCACGATGGCCAATTTCCCTTTTCTTACGCCTTCAGCTATTTTGCTACGTCCCTACTAAAAAAAAATGGCCATTTGACTAAGACGACCTTGAAACTACCCTAAACAGAAAAAATTCAAGAATAGTTTTTTCACATTGTAATCACTTGTAACATAAATTTTTTATCTCAAATAATGAGAAATCAAATTTTTAAGTATAAAAAGCTCCTAGACATTAATACAGAATATTTGGCAAGACACAATGTAATATCGTTTTTTTAATGAAAATATTATTTGATTTAAATTTTGCAAGTAAGCTGGTTGTAAATATACGAAATATTTTTTTTTTAAATCTTGTTAGTTTTTTTAAAAATTTTTTAATGTTTATAGCGACTTACATTTGATTAGGTAAACGGATTCAAAAATCCCTAAGCTGGCAAATTTGGTCTCTTTAGTTAGTTCTTAACTTTCAAAAATTTGTTGACCTATGTTATACGACATTTTATACGATTATGGTTAATAATAATATTAATTAAATTTATTTGTTAGACATGTATCCCTATCTTACCCTGAAAATTCACATACCTTGCCCAACAGCTCAACCCCAAACCCTGTATTTAAATCATCCCAAATCTCTGAGGTTTTGCAAATCTTGAGTGAAGCTCGAAAAGTCAGGCAATTGAACGACGGCTCTTGGGTTCGGGTCAATGAATTTACGCGCGTGAAAAGCATTTCCTCCTCCGAAAATGAAAGTTCGGCTTTCGCTGCGCAAACACCCAGCCCCTTTATTGATTGTAACAACAATGACCGATTTGAAAGCGGTTATGCCCCGCGTAACCACCAATTTTCACCGTCAAAATCAGATTCTATCGAAAGAAATAACAGTAATATATTACTTAATTTTTAAAAATATGTTGATTTATATTGAAGTTTGGCCATATAATGGTTACATGTTGTTAGGCGTCCAGTCATTATTCAAAGCACAATGTAATTAAAAAAAGAATTCTTGGGCATTTTTTTCTTAAGAAATTTTTATGCTCTTCTTTTTGTATTAAGACTGTACAAATATTAAAAAAAGGAAAATATTTGATGGAGTTTTATATAGTAAATTTAACGGCATTTTTCGATTTTTTCTTTGCGAAAATTTTGGATATTACCCCTCAAAGAACCAAAAATGTTCATTTCCCACCCCTGATTCTTAAAATGTTTAAAAAATTTTTTGCAATTTTTTGTGCCAATATGTCGGGTGATCGTGGTCCTTTTATATTTCTTTTCTCCTCCTTCACTTGCCGAAAAATTCGAAGAAAATTAAGTAAATTAAATGTTAGTTGGGTGGAAAAAGGAATATATATTTATACATTTTTTAAGCTGAGACCAAACGGTCAGAATTCTAAAAAGTAGTTTATTAACATTGTTTTAAAGCTTATAATGTTTATTACCATCTTAAATAGCCAGCGTTTATGAGCAAATGTTATACCACATATCTAAATTTTTATTAATTTAAAAATGTTTTTTTTATCTGAACTAGCAGTTTGGATGTCGAAAAAGGTAGGAATGAACATTTTTTGATTTTTAACGTGTAAAACTTAAAAAATTTTGCCCCTAGGGGATAAATATAAAAATTAAAAAAAACTTTGACAAACCTAGGCATTTTTTTTTTTCAAATTGTTAATTTTTATTGTACATTGGAATTTAAACACTTTTCACTAGAAATTTCTAATTAACTACCTTATAATAAAAATAAATTTTGCGAAAAATTGATATTGGGTTATAAATCTCGCCTCTTAGCTAATTCCAGTTCTCTTAAATTGAACAAAAAACTCACAAATTTTGGTTATTTTACAAATGACCCGTGTTATTTTTAAATCTTTTTTGTAATTTAGATATGTTTTTAGATTAAAAAATAAAAATTGTTCTCCCTATCAATATAATTTCAGCCTTTATTTATGTGTATTGTTTTTACCGAGATCAAGGTTAAATACCAAATTTAACTATAATTTAATAACAGGCCATCAATTTTTATTTTAGATTTTTCGGCGGCGAAAGGTGAACCAGTTATAGCCGTTATAACTTCCTTGTTTTGCGAAAAATTAGCAGTAGATTCGATGCTCGAAAACGCTTACACCTTTGTTAAATACAAATCCCAAGGTTATTACCAAATTAATTTTATTCCATTCTTTCAAGTATCATGAAATTATTACCTATTGGTTTTTTTTACCTGAGCTTAGTATTTAATACTATATCTTACAAATTATTAACTTGTCCTTGACATATATTTTAAGCAAAACCTTTGTCTTTCCTAGTGATTAGAAATTTATTCATTGTTTAGGGTGCGTCTTATATCATGTTTTATTTTTGAATCTAAAATTCTAGTAATCTTAAAAATTTTATTTTTTTGGTTAGTTTTTTTTTAATTTTATGTCAGAAAAATAATTTCATGTGCCTCTAATTAAGATTGACCCCTTTTTTTTATTAAAATGACGTTTAAGGGCACGTGCAAAGTGAGTTTTTATTTTCGTAAAATTTTGAAAATTTCGAAAAAAAAATTTCTTCAAATTTTTTTTTTAAAAATTTTTTGTTTCAGAAAAAGCATTTTATGTACATATACTAAATTTGGCAGCTTTTTAAAAATTTGCGTTTTATTTCAAAATAAAATTTTTCAAAATTTTGAAAATTTAACGAAAATAAAAACTCACTTTGCACGTGCTCTAAATAAAAAACATAAAAAAATAATTCAACATCGCGCTTAAACGCAGCATGATAATTTAACATATTATTTATACAGGCTCGCATCATTTATATACGATCGGTAACATCGGGCTCCATAAGGTCGTGAGCATAAAGTTGTCCATGTTGGGCAAATCTAGGCACGCCATGATTTCGGCATCGAATACTATTACTCGGCTGCTTGGTAACATAATGTATTTTGGTATTGCATAATCACTTAAGGCCACGTGCAAAGTAAGTTTTCATTTTCGTAAAATTTTAAAAATTTTATTTTTTTCAAAATTTTTTGAGAAATTATTTATTTCAGAAAAAGTATTTTATAAGCATAAACTAAATTTGGCAACTTTTTTGGAATTTGCGTTTATTTACATAATAAAATTTTAATTATGAAAATTTTTCGAAAATAAAAACTCACTTTGCACGTGGCCTAACCAATTAAAACTTAACTATGGCTTTAGCCTAAAACGTTTTTTTAAAGAAAATAGTTCATGTATATGATAATAAATTTTCCATTAAATTAACTACAGAATTGTCATTCTATTTAACGTTTAACGTTGTGCAGGTACCTTTCCAGCAATCAAATACATATTTCTTGTTGGCGTAGGATCAGCTATCAACAGATTTCACGATTATAGGTAACTTTTATTAATTTTTACTATTGGAGGTCACACATATTTTTTCTTCCAATTTAATCTGATCTTCGTTGTGCAAATTACGAATGATACCCTTAAATATTAATGGTTATACTTTATGTTATAGTTTTGCAGCTACTCCTCTATTTTATATCTTTATTTTTTTTATTTAAAATTAAGCAGGTTATATAGATGTCAAAAATGGCTAGAATTTTACTTTTAGCCATCTCAAATGTTTTTTTACCTAAGTTTTATTTTTCAATCAAACTTCGGAAAAATCTAATCTACTAAATTGTTGCCTCAAATAATTTTTTAATATTTTGTAGTTAATAATTATCTTGCATAATTTATGCATCCTTTAATCAAATATTTAAGCAATATGGACATTTATAAGTATGTTATTTATAAATAATAGGAAAAAATTTAGATTTGGCGACGTAGTGGCTTCGAGCACGAGTCCCGGTTGTGATTACACTTATATTAGGTGTGAGCCTAGTGCATGCAATAAAACCAATG
This sequence comes from Acutogordius australiensis, assembly GCA_030555515.1. Classification (NCBI taxonomy): domain Eukaryota; kingdom Metazoa; phylum Nematomorpha; class Gordioida; order Gordea; family Gordiidae; genus Acutogordius; species Acutogordius australiensis. Next base: position 28,003,950 of record CM060243.1, read on the forward strand.
AAGCGCTCCTCCCTTACCTATTGGCTTCTAAAAATGCCCCGAATGGTTCTTTAGAAAACGCTAAATTAGTTAATTCTACCAAAATTACTAGCCATATGGACGATCTGTTTGAAATTAAAACATGGAAACCACGATCTAAAAGTATTAATTAAATTATTTGATAAATGTTAACCATGAACGAAACGTAAAATATAGCACACATCAATAAAAAATTTTACCATGATAAATATGATATTAACCTATTATAATGTGCGGCAATCTCGATTATTTAGTTTATATACTATATAATTTTGTCAGCTTGAAAACTTTTATTATGTCGAAATCAAAAGTTAAAAGCGGTTTAGTTATTAGGGTTGGTTTTATAACTAAAAATAAACTCTAGGCTTAAAATATACACAACATAAAATTTTTTGTTTTTATTTTAACGTACATGTTTGCAATGATGTTATCTATTTTAGTCATTCGGACTTTAAAATAGGTTAGGCCGTCAAAAACTAAGTTTCTACTTATCAATAACTAATATACATATTTCAATTATTTTTTTACAATATTTTAGGTCTAATTAATTTGGTGCATGACATTGTATGTGAGAGTCTTAAAAATGAGAATTATCACCCGTGGACCGATTATGCCGAGGAAGGGCTGATTAGGCTGCAGAGTAAGATAAATGATATTTTATTGGTGTTCTATTAATATTAAATTAACAATTAATTACTGCTTTATATTGGCAACATATTATATTTCTCTCACACATTTAATTGTATTGCGATAATTTCATACTTAAATATTAATGACTTATAGCTTAATAAATTTTTTATAGAACAAACAGATTACAATTTTGCCAAACCACTGGACGTGAAAAGCCAAATACCTATCACGATAGGCAATGACGATTTCCTATACCTCGATGAATCGTTTGAAGACAAACTGTGCCAGACAGAAGCACCTTCAAAATCGATCATAAACTCAATTCATCTCGGGGCAATTGGATCTTTTTCGACTCGCATAACGCCAAACGCCGAAAATCATTTAAAAAACACCATCGACCAGTTGGATATGAACGGACACCAGTCGGTATGCGCTGATAGTGGCTCTCAAACGATACTCAATTACAACCATTTAGAAGCGTGCATCGGTCAAGAAATACTAGATGTACTAGCCCCAAAACTAGGGATTCTTGCGTTTGACCATGATTTTGATTTAATACTTGACGCCGTCCAAGGAAACTGTATTGAAAACTATATCATCCTACGGGGTGTAGCTGATTACGCTCGGAATATGGCGGAAGAAGCGTATGCCGAACATTGTTCCTTATCTAGTCGAATTCGCAATAAACATTGTAGTAGTAGTAATAATAATAAGGTTATGGACAACGCTATAATTTGGGCACCTCATGCTGCACTCAATGCCGCCGCTTTCATGAAAACTATGATTTTGGAACTGGACGTTTAAAAATATCTATTTGGAGCAAATTAAAATGTTTGATTAAACACATAATTTTACATATGAATAAAAGCAAATGTGGGAGTTTGATTAAATCGAACTTTGTTTACATTATTGAATCAACCAATCATATCATTTTTTTAATTTAAAATCCAAAATTTATAATTTTTTATATTAAAGAATGCAATTTTAAGTTAATATACTGATTTTTTAATCAATTTTAAATCGAAATCATTTTAAATATTTTCTACTCCTATATTTTTACATAATCCAATAGTTAATTATTTTCACCTAAAGTGCGCGTTTTAATGATTATTTAAATTTTTAATATATAATTATATACATACATTATAAATTTATTTATATGTCATTATACTTTAAATAAATAAAGTAAACCTAAATAAGGTTTTCTGATGTGGGCAAGTTTAAAAAAATATGTATGTTATGTCTTAATAAAACGAGTTAATAAACAGTCATAAAAATTTGACTTTATCTTATAATTATAATTCGTATGGTTAGTAGTATCTAACTTTTTTTACATCTTAAAAAAAAATCTTATTATCTTGCTACCATTCATAAACTTTCCAATATATATAGCAACATATTTTTTAAATTAATTTTAAATTATATGATATAAAGTATAGCATGTTTTGAGCACAGGTCAAATTAAATTTTCAAAGATTTCGGAATTTTAAATAAAAAAAATTAACATTATGAAACCTTTACTTATAAAAAAAACTTAGTTTACAAAATATCATTTACATGAATATCTGGAAAGTTGAGCGCTTTTTATTTGGATTTTTAGGTGCAGTTTATCAGTATGTCTCATATTTTCATAAAGATACGTATTAGGTGTTATTTAAAAATTATATTTAAGCAAGGTATTTAAATAACGCAATACCAACACACGCGAGTTGCTGAGCCGAACGTTATTCAAACCTCAGAAAAAATGTAAAAAACAAATTATGTTCCACATATTTTCAATGATATAAAAACTTAAGTTATGCATAGCTAAAAAAAACGCATAATTATTTTATTTTTATTTTATACGATAAATTTATCTTTTATATAATGGTAAAAATATAAAAGTACTATAAGCATTTATCAAAAATAATAAAAATAGAAATAATATAACGAATAAAAAAAATCTGTATAAAAAAGGTAAAATCAAAATTTAGGAGCTCAAGAATATTTGCAATTAATCGCAGTTTAACTATTGTCAATTTTTCCGTATACAGTATATCATAAGTAGTAATTTATTTATGGGTCAAATATCATTTGATGGATTTATTACTTATTGAATCAGTTAACTATAAATTATGTAGGACTTTAGTAAAAGCATTGTATGCGGAATCGAGGTCAAATAGCATTTGACGGACTTGTTCATTCGTCAACTCCTCCGAAACGCTCATCGTATTTAATTTTTGGAGCCTTGTAAAATAACGAAAAAACTATGTAAGACCGATTGTCACATTAAATATGTTAAAAGTGATTTGCATGTCAGCGTTTAAGACCTATATTCGATTTATGGGATATAAATTTTGAACGTTGACTCATACAATCTGGCACCAAACAATTGCTATAAAGTTTAATTAGTTACCATTGTTGAATAGTGCGTTTTCCATCAAAATCAGTTGGTAGATTTCGGAGCCTATTCATGACCTCAAGCAACTCCTTGAGATCAGGCTGGATTTCATCCATGGCTCTAATTTCCAACCTTAGTTTGTCCATTATTGTTATAAATAACTGTTTGTAAATAAGGTTAAAAAATCATTGAAATTATAGATATATTAAACATAATATAAAAAATCAAATTAAGCAATTTATATATTATACATAATTGCACATGACATTACATACCATAAAATAATAAATATCAAAACTTACAATTTTTGGCATCCTAGTTATTTTTTAAACATAACATAAATCCTTACTGAAACTATATCTGCTATAGATTTGCTAGTATTTCCTTTATCATCTCTAATAGTTATTGGTCTATCTTCATGTATCCTTTCCATAGCAGCTGGAAATGACACCTTTAAAGCAAAGTAAACAAAGGTAAGTTACCAGGAATAAATTCTTCTAATAGTTTTACAATTTGTTTGTTGAACATCATTTAAATAATTGCAAAATGTTCTAAGGAGTTGTGAGTTTATCCGTTTAAAAATTTTAAAAAATTCTGAAATTTTTAGAATTTAGGCTTTAACACCAAAATTTATTAACCATTATTTTTTGCAATATTTCTGAAACCTGGGGCAGTTAATCAAAGTGTATTCAAAATTCTTATTAATTTATATGTAAATTCATAAAAACACAGCTGATTAATTTCAATATGGCATATAAATTCTATAGTTATAAATATTTAAACCAAATTAATATTTTTTTAATACATTTTTTTAAAAAATTCTGTAAAATAAATAAACTCTAAAATTCATATTTTTGTGGGTCAAAATATAATGAAATATGCCCCAAAAAAGAATAAATAAAATACCATTTGAGTAAGTTATTATTAAATGCAAAGTTACCTTGTAATGATTAAGAAAATCATCAAGCGATTTGTATTCTGACCCTTGAACTAGTTTAAATGCTGCTTTATACTGAACCAGAAGCTTCGAGCATGCAGCTGTATATCTAATATATAAACTTTAATATTCATTACTCTTTTGGTGCAACTGCATCTTTAATATAAGCTTTTTCTAGATTTTGTAAAGTTGTCAATACGGAAAATAGTTCTGCCTCATTATCCAACCTATAAAATTTGCTTATATGTATAAAATAACTTTTCCCTTTCTCGGGTTGAATTATAAAGCTTTACTTCCTACAAATGATAAGTATAAGAAAATACCCTGTAAAGATTTGGATTTTCGTGGGTTATATGTGTTTTCATTCGTTCATCAAGGATGAATGAAAGCTCAAATATTGTTGCAGACAATTTGAAGGATGACAAAACGTTTGAAAAGATTAAAGATTATTTAAAATCTGAGCTTTTGCGTAAAAATCAATGATTTATCTCTTACCGCCATAGGGCCAAATTTATTTCATATTTTTAGTCACAAATAAGGAAAATGAGCTTTATTTGAAAGCAAATGATTCACTTAGTCATAAATATTTACAAATGAACCAATCACTAACCACAATAACTAGTTTCTCCCAAGAAATAAATAAGAAATGTAAATTATTTTGTAAGCATAATTTAGATACCTCAATTTTACCAATGCTTCAGCAAATTGATAATTTAGAGGCTAATTTAATAGATCTTGAAAAGACAGCAGAACAATTACAGCAATATAGCAAACAATTAGGTTTTAGATATTTACTTTATATATTTTAGAAATTGCGTATAAGCACTGTGAGAAAATTTGAAAAAACTTGTGTAGTTTATTTATACATTTTGTTTATCAAGAAATGAGATTTTATAATACCTCCATATATACAAATAAATTGATTAATTGTCTTCGCATATTATCAATATGCCTATTATGACTTGATCTATCAGTGTAAGCAATCTGTAAGCTGTGTATAACATTTTTATTTGTAGTGCTTAATTTTTCTAAGATAGAAAAATGGCCCCATGCTATGTTGGTCAGGGTGACATAGACCTGCATAGCCAAGTGTCTAGAAAAATTATGGTGATTGTTTTTGATGAATTATCTGCATTTTTACACTTGTTTATGGACTAGCCCTCCATTTGGAAGTAAAGGTCAAAAATGGGTATTTTGGGTCTATTGTTGCCATTTTATATTTCTAAACCCGACTAGGAAATAAGTATTCTACGAGTACAGATAACAGGCCGCAAGCCATTACGTTCACTAAAATTTCTTTTTCAATCCATTTATTCAAACTTTAACACCTTTGATCTCATGTCAATACATTTAACAGAGGTAGTTTTTTTAAGACATAGGTTATATTGTGCATTGTAAAACGTAATTAGAATTTTATAGGGCTATTTAGGCTACCTGATACATTTAATGGTCATTTATCTAAACACCTAAAAATATTTGATAAACATTGTGGCACCAAAGTGGGGGTAGAAGAACTTAGTGCGAACCCCCCTCCCCGTTTTGCTAAATGATTATTTTTGTGAAACGTTTATGAATGCAATATAGATATCCCTATATGAAAACATACCCATTTCATAAAGTAAAACCTTATTCCTCACCCCCGCTCTCCCCCTCCCTTGAATAAATTCTGGGTATTATTTTGTTGATAAATCATCATATTAAAGCTATAAAGATGTTTCATAAACTAAGGGCAGTTGGACAAGGCTAGCTATCAACCAAATGCCAGTTTTTTGATAAAAATAACTGTGGTAAAGTAGTTTTCTCCAGACCTTTTCCCTATTAGGGAACGGCTTTCCCTTTCAACTCTACAGTAGGGTTTGCAGAGTTAAATGAGATTCAACACGCATCGGTAACCTAGGTGGCCTAGGCTCTCAGAAAAATAAACAGCTTTGGGAATCGTTGGCGGTCACCTATCCAAGAAATCAGGTTCAACGTTGCTTAACTTGAGTGTAGAATACAACTAAGTTTACATGCGCTCAAGGTCGCCTGACCATAAAAACTTAGATATATAGCTAAGCCCAATTTAGGGTTTTTTGCAATTAAAATTTAACCTGCTTTCATATAAGCCGCCTTGTCAGTTTATAATATCTCACCTATTGAATGAGCTCTCACTCGACCCACAAGCATTTTAAAAAGTATACACACACTTTAGCATTGAGCGAAAGAACCAGACATTCATTATTTATCTTATAAAATTAAACTTACTCCGTACATTACCATCGTATTATTTGATATATAGAGCAGGTATTTGACCTGCAAAGGGCTAGGTGCTGAATATCAAGCGAAATTTACATTGCTACCTCTTAAACTTTTTCTGATACCTTAACCGTCAAAAATGGACCTAAAACATTTTAAACATTAAGTTACCTTAATGTAAAAGATGCCTTATTGCTATGAACATTTATAATGGTATCCGTAGGGACCCAGCTATATTTTTATAACTATAAAGATATGCACCTAATTTTTGAGTTTTTTTTTCTTAGATATAAATAAATTAAACGTAATAAATAAAAAATTGCTCTAAGTCTAATAAATATAAATTATAAAATCTATATCTTTCACACCTGTCGCGAGTGAATAAATTTTTCACAAATAAAAAATTCTCTCTAATCAAATTGCAAAAATGATATTTGGTGCCTATGATTTTCTTAGTTGATAGGGGGTAAATGAAGTATTTTTTCAGTGGCAAGTTTGAGCGAGTTTTTAAAATTATGGCTCGGACTCGGGGATCTTAAAAAAAATCGAATCTGAGTTTCAACCTGTAAAAAACACTACTGAAAACCCCATGGATATTTATTGATAATGATGCATTGATATTAAATAATTAAATTCTATGTTTTATACATAATAAAATTGAAAAGCTAAAACTTTGATCGTATTGATTAGCTCTTTAATTCAACTAGTCAAAAATGGATTTTGTCTTAAGTTGATTATGGTTTTATGGTAGCCGTAATGGAATTTTATTTTTTAGATCAATATTAAAATTTATGATTAACCGTAAATAGATTAGAGTATAAATTTATAGGATACAAGGTTCCATGGTAAAGATGGTTAACCGAATATCATATATAAGGACCACATATAGTTAATTCGCCAAGCTATTTGAATGCAACTTATTAAGGTTAATTGGCTACAAATGTTAAATAAGGTAATGGTAAAATAGTTATTTGAATGGAAGGTCGAGAATAACGCCTGAAGTAAATAAATTATAAAATAGTGGCAAACATTAAACAATGAAACATGGTGATCGAGGATAATCTCGCTACCTTGTGCAGGCATTGTCCTCCTTGCTTAAATGTCAAAATTTACCCCGGTTATATGGCATATTAAGGAATTTTTTAAGTTAAAGGCTTCTATAACATAGGTCGACAATAAAAAAGAAAAAAAAATTTGGACATTGAAACAAAATGATCCCCATTATAGCTTTATTTATATATTTTCCGTTTTCCAATGTTTCTTTCGCCTTCGGCTATTTTACTACGTCAAAATGACCAAATTGTCAGGTTTTGCGACCTCGAAAATACCAGAAAAAAAATTTAAGATTTTTTTTTTATATTTAAATTACTTGTAACATATACTTTTTGAAATAAAAATTTTAAGTAAATTAGGCTCTAAAAATTTGGCAATCCGACTTAAACATGACACAATATATTATCGTTTTTTTAAAAAAATATTATTTGAAGTTAATTTATCAATAGCTGTTGTGAATATAAATAAGAATTTAATTTATTTTTGTTATAACTTTTTTGTTTTTTTTACATTTTTTCTAAAAATTTTATGTTTATAGCTGACTTACAAGATTAGAAAAAACGGTAAACGGGTTTGAAAATTCCTATGATGGCAAATTTGGTCTTTGAAGGTAGTTCATAATTCTCAAAAATGTGTTGACCTGTGCAATCATACGCGAATAGTTTTTCTCCTTGCAAATAATATCATCATTACTCATTTTTTACAATATTTCCACCCCTTATCTTTTTCATATCCAATGTATTCATCATTTTATGCAATTTAAAAATTTCAATTTATTTTTGTTATATATTTTATGTTTTTTTACATTTTTTAAAGACTTACAAGATTAGTAAGGGTTAGCTGGTTTGAAATTCCTTAAAGATGGCAGATTTGGTCTCTAAAGGTAGTTTACTACCTTAAAATTTGTGGACATGTATTATCATTACCCGAATAGTTTTTCTCCTCCTTGCAAATAATATTATCATTATTCATTTCCTTTAATATTTATCCATCTATTTTATGCAATTTAGCAATTTCATTTTTTGTATGCATTGCGGTCAATCGAGTGTGTCTGTCGTGATGGTCAGCAATCGAAAGCGGTTTGTTGCGGCCGAAAACATCGTAATTATTGGGCTTGTCAAAAATTAAGGACCACGGGCCACAATCGTATTACATTTCGTCGATAGTCAGTCAGTTGATTACCCTCTTCATTCACAATAACTCGTTTCCCAATTCGTTTAGCCTATACTTATCGTCCTAGCAGAGCACATAGTATCCATTATCTTGTTTGCTCGTACCGTAAGGTATCCTTTTTTTGAATGGATTATTGAGTCGTTCCTTGTCATTATTGCTAACCTAAAATTGTTGTTCCATCTCTTCGTTAAAATGACCTCTATCGTAATATTCAGTTTTAATTAAATACCCCACGTTTTAATAGGATTGTTTGCCTGGGTAACGGGTTCGTATATGTGGTAATCGAGTTCATCATTGTCAGGCTGGCCATATCGGTGTCATTTTAAAAATCGCCCTCATTTTGTTAATCATCTTTAATTTGAATGCCTCTTAAATCAAAATTTTATTTATCAATCGGTCGAATCTCGTTTTCATTATTATTAGATTGCTCGTTGATATTAAGGATGAGTATGAAGTATAATTCTCTTTATTAATTTTTAAAATATATATGGCTATTCAAGATAGTAAAAAAAAATAAATAATTTTATATTTACATGAACATGAACATTTTTAATTGAATGCAAATACAAGAAAATTTTCTTTTTGTTTTCAATAATCTTGGCTGTTAAATTCAATATCCAAAAATTATATGCGCTTTTATTTAATATTTTAAACTTCTAAAAAAACTTTTTTACACAAATTTCTAAAAATATGTTGCTTTTAAATTAAAAAAAAAATAGCTTAAATATTTTTGGATAAAAGATTTTAAAATGGGCTTTCTAAATAGCCCACCCCATTAATGGTGCAACATTTTTTCACCCAGGAAATTGCAGGTTAAATTTGTTTTATGTCTAAACAGTTCACGGCTATATGTAAAACGTTTTATTTTATTTTATTTTATTTTAATAAGGGCACGTGCAAAGTGAGTTTTTATTTTCGTAAAATTTTGAAAATTCTGAATATTTTAAAAATTTATTTTTTTTTCAAAATTTTTTAAAAAATTTTATATTTCAGAAAAAGCATTTTATGTGCATATATTAAAATTGGCAACTTTTTAAAAATTTGCGTTTTATTACAAAATTTTTTTTTTTAAATTTTGAAAATTTTACGAAAATAAAAACTCACTTTGCACGTGCCCTAAAATCAATCTAAACATTTATGTTTAATGTGACGACACTATAAATTTCAAAAACGAAGCTAGGAAATTTCTTAAAAATTCGTATGACAAAATTTACCTAAGCTGAAAAATCGGTGCTAGCACTCCTACAAAAATTAAAGTGATTCTTATAAGTGCAGGTTTAGGACAATCTCCTATGCCTAATATTGGTTCTGCAGAATCATCAAGCACCCATTAAAAAACTCTTCAGCCACGGCCCTTTGAATATTAGTATTTAGTATTAATCGATGGACAAAGAACACACCAAAACCTTCCGCCACTTATATGTGACCAAAGCAATTAATGCATCAGACCTAACCTTGAGTGTTCACTTTACATTTTTTCAATGTAGAAATTTCTTTAACTCTAATTCACAAAAAAATCGTTAATTTTCAAAAGATATTGAAGATCACTTAAAACAGCTTTAAATATAATTGATGCATTAGATATCCGTTTCATGACTTAGCAAAGAAAAATTTTATATTAGAAGAAAAAGGAAAAGTTTTAAAAAATGCATTTTTGCTACCTAGTAATATTGTATTTTTTAATTGATATAGTATGAGATATTTAAGCTAGTAAGCGTTTATTGATAGAAGTTAAAAATAAGCGGCTACGTTTTTTTTATTTTAACCCTTAATAAATTAAATAAGTGCTTAGTTTTGCAGATTGATGCATCATGAATGCTTGATAAACTGATATTCTTTGCTGGTTTCCTCATATACCTCTCTCAAATTCTTAGCTCCTCTTTTAAGGTCGTCCACGGTGACTTTTACGAACGGATTCTTATTCCAGGTATATCCTATTTTTTAGGAGTATTAATTTATCGTAGAGCGGTTTATAAGATGCTTAGTCCGAGAATTTTCATCACCCTCCCCCCCCCCCTTCTTAATTTTTGGTCACACTGGCTCAGCAATTAACTGAGTTTAAATTATTCGCAACGCCAAGACCGGATCATGAGCTGAAATTTTCAAAATCTTAACCCAAATTATTAAAATCAAAAATGTTAATAAACTAATGAAAACAATAAAAGGATTAAAATGAATAGACTGCCCTAAAGACACGCCTGTGTTTTTTAATAAATTGGTTCGAAGTCCGGTTCTTAAAAAATTTTGGTCGGTGTGCCTTTGGTACCCTATGGTTAACTCTAGAACTTAAAAAAATTCAAGGCCTCTTAACTGCACCTATGTTTGTTCATCAAACTATTGTTACAAACTGTTTACTAGAAACTTATAAATTCCTCTAACAATAAGTCAAATTTGGCTCAATGTGTTGCTCGAAGGAAGAAAATGTCTTGCAGGATCCGCGCATAGGCGTCTATTTTCCTCGGAAATTAGCACACATGTACCAATCACTTTGAAGCTGCTTAATGGCATACTTAGGCAAAGAATGTCTAAACTAAAAACTTACATGGCGAACAAATCTCACTATTTGACCCGACAGCAATATGGAATTGCTAGGTTTAAGAAACAAAGCCTTATAGGGAATATTGCACCCCTACTTGGGAAAATGTATGAGACCCCTATATTCAATCGCAATCAAGTATACTAACAAACTTTTAAAATAGGCATTGTGACTTGATAATTTTAATAAAATAATACTTTTATCAATCAAGAAAGCTGCAATACAACTCTACGAGGTACGGAGGGCGCCTGGTCAACCATTCATGTCGTTAGTCGACCCTTTAATACGGCTCACGTAGCTTTTTACTGCGTGATCAAGTTTGAAGCCAAGGTCGAGAGTCAAATTATTCAACTTCGCTTTTTAGCCACAAATTTTCGGTATGTCCAAAAAACAAAAAAATATAAAATCACATGTACGGGCGCGTTCAAAGTTCATCATTTTTTGGAAACATTTGAAACAAATTTTTAAAATTTAATTTTTTACATTGAAAATTACCAACATTGTTTATTATTTTTACACATTAATATGCAATTGCTTCATTTATGGATCCATATAAACAGAGCATTTTATTTTGACAAATTTAAAAATTTTACCACTTAAAAATTTTTTGATGAACCAATTTTGTTTTATGAAAATATTTATGGTTTAAAATTTCAAATGTATGAGCTAGCTCTGGCTCTACCAAATAAGTTTTTTCCTTTGCACTAGAAAATATTAAGTGGGCCGCCGTGTCTTATATAAAGTTATATTCTCGAAAAATCTTTTTCCTTGTTGAATTATAGTTTTATTAGCATCTTCGGGCATGTTCAAAATAAACCTTTGTCTTTTTTTTCTCTAAAATATTTCGCGAAACCTTGCCCGCTTGTAAAAAAAAATTAAATTTCTATATTAAATCCATAAAATAATCCATTTTAAATCTGTCCGTAACAAGATTTTGCCGAATCGGGTAATGGGTTTATGAATGATAATATTTCCCAGGTTGTAATTCATATTGGTAAATATTTTGTAAATAGTTTTTGTATTGTCAATGACATCTCTAAATCTTATATTCCAATCCTTTGTTGCAGGGAAGAAGCGAAATATTGCGAAAGGAATTACGTAGCAATCAAGGATTATCAGAGAGAACCTAGGAATGACAGTTTTTACACCACAGACAACGGCGTACAAAACAGTAGATTAAAGGTAGCTGCCTTAAATGGCAACAGCTACATGCACGGAGTTGGAGAGCGGGGTAAATCACGATATAACAAATATTTAGAATTTTAGTTGTGTTAATCATTATTTTATAAGGTAAATTTAGACGATTTCTTAAAACCCTGGGTAGTTATTACCAAATTACCCTGATTCAAACGTCCAAATGCATATGTCTCTGCCATGTTTTGAATATTTTCATTGTTTTGCTCAGCACCAAAAAAGACAAAAAAAAATTATATAATGAATTAAAAACTAATTCATCATTTTATCGTCAGCAATAATTAGTAATGTTACTATGAATGGCGCGTTCAGAGTTCATTCATTTTCTAGAGAATTAAAAAAAATGAAAAAAAAATTTTTTAAATTTTTAAAAAACTTTTATTAAAAAAAAATATTAATGTAGGCCACTTGCAAAGTGAGTTTTTATTTTTGTAAAATTTTTCAAATTTTATTTTTTTTCGAATTTTTTTTTAAAAATTTCACTATCTTAAAAACCGTGTTTTATGGGATTAAACCAAATTTGGCGAAATTTGAAAAAACTGCGTTTATATACAAAATAAATTTTTGAAATTTTTCGAAAATGAAAACTCACTTTGCACTTAGCCTTGTTAGGATAAAAAACTTTTTGCGAAAATGCGTTTTATTACAAGAGATAAAACTTTTATTTATTCTAAAAATGAAGGACCTTTAAACACGCCCGAATTTGCAAAAATATTTTTTTATTTAATCGAAATATAACTTCTATTTCCTACTGTCAGGTAAATTTTGTTCCTTCCTAACGAATGGTGGAGCAGGAACACTTGATTACTTCTCCGAACATGACACAGTGGAGATGATTATTAGCAAAGACTTTTTCGCCCAAAAGAATATTTTTCACCCATCGTATTTGAAACTCAAATTTTTATATCGTTTTATGAGCCGTGATCGCGCTAAATCAAGGTTTAATCCGATGTTCAAAATATACAACATATTTATTCAACCTGTTCTCTTTTTTTGGGCCAACAAATTTATGAGTTTGTTATGGTTTTTCCGATTTGCGTTCTTTAAATCTTGAACAATTATTCGAAAATTATAAATAAAGGTACATAATTTATTTGGATATTAGGTATGGCACATTGGAGGAGCCAATTTATCGTGGCGACGACATACCAAACACTTTTTGCGACAAAATGTTTTTAGGGTGCGTAGAGGGTAAGCATTGTCACGCCCAATCACCGGGCTGGCCAGGCACATATCTAAGGGATATATCTTGCAAATACTACATCATCAATAGTCCCGAGGTCAATAGGACCACACGTATTGCATTGAGTTTACAACCTGACACACGTTTATATATGCCAGGTAAAACTCCGGTTCTCGTTTTCAAATTATTATTTTAAATAACCCAGATTATTCCATTCAAACCTAATTTATATTTCTCTGCATTTAATTTAGTGATTGATGCTTTTTTTCTGCCTTATAACAGGTTACAGTTGGAATTACAAGGAGCTTGCTAGGAAAATTAGCTTTCCCGAGGCTTTGTTTAATAGCCGAGATCACCTTTACCACAATTATAAACGATGTGCGGGCCGCGATCGTATAGAAATTTACGAAGGTCTTACGCCATTGCGCGAAAATTTAATCGTTGTTGTGTGTGGACGCATGAAGTTTCCCGATATCACGAGTCGAACCGCCACTCTGTTACTGGTATTTACAACAAGCGCGCAAGGAAAATTTGGGTACGCGGGTTTTGATGTAAGGATCCGTAGCATAGAGCACGCCAAAATGATTGGGGCAACTCTGCCCTCGCCTTATTTCACATCGTGTTACTTCGTGGTTAACGGTTCTCATCAGGAATCGGGTACATTTTCGAGCTTGAGACACTGGATCAAACCGGGCACGAAATGTACCATAAAATTTGCGGGAATTCCAGGAAAACAAAGAGTCTTACTAATTTTTAAACGGTTTACCATCATTGATTACCCCAATCAATCCTCGATCCATTCTGACCAATGGATGGGAGGAATAGCTTTGCAACCGAGAACTAATGGAACACCTCCGCCGATTGGGTCTCCCAACAAAACGTGCCATAGATACGTTACGTTACAATTAGCCGAAGCATCTCCAAACATTAGCCGAGTCGATCTGTTAGAATTAGTGGCGCGTAATTTAATTATTAAACTTTGTGTGGGACAAATCCTAAGTTCAACTCACACAAGGACGCAAAGCAACGCTTCGTCCAGTAGTTTCCTGGGTTCTTCCCAAGGAACCACCGCCATTTCCCTATTCGATGTCTTGTCTCGCGATTCAATCGCCTACATCAAGTACCACGATGATGAGTTGAGTTACGATCTGCCCAACGTACAATTCGAAGGCACGTTCATATTCTTAAACGTTTCTCACCCATTGGGCGGTGAGTTAAAAGTTAACACCGATTGTGATTACGTTTTCCACCAGGCTAAAAGTAAAAAAATTTTAGAGTAGGTAATTTATACTATAGAATGTGTTACAAAGTGTTGTGCCTAATTTAGATGTCTTTAACATATAATTGGAATATTTGACATTATTGATATTGATTAAATGATTTTACATCGTCTTCTATACGCCCTCAAATCAAAAACTAATAATTATAATTTTTAATAGCCTGACTGACTTGATATTAGATAATTCTCTTTACCACCCCCACATTGTTGAAAGTCCCCAAAACGAGCTATTGTACGGGCTAGGGAGACAGTCCGAATTGCGATGCTCATATGAGATTCGAGCGAATCCGGGTTACGAAGTAGCAATAACGCTTAATCATTTCAAATTCCAAAGCATGACATTTGCGTCAACTCCACTGCTCCAACAACAAGGCTGCACCAATTTCTATAACATGACAACTTTAGCATACCAATGCATGAATGTGCCACCCCCTCAAAGGTTGTTTATTACACAGGTCTAAAATAAAATTTTAATTCAGAAGGTAAATTTAGATAAGTACTACGACGTGTTTTAATACCTAATAGTATTTTGACGAATTTTAACCTTCTATAATTCGTAAATCGCAAAAATTTAAAAAATCAAAATTGCTACAGAGCCTTGAACACTAAAAAAATCATAAAATTTTTTATTGGTTTTAAATTAATATAATTTTCTAACCATTATATAAAAAAATTTAGTTAATAATTTAACAAAATAAAATTTACAGATTTTAATTACCTCCACATTGTTGTTTGCAGTAACAGTTTTTGTAGTTCTTTTATTTTTTTATAAAATGAAAATATTAACATTTAATTTTATTTTAATATGTGTACCAAAGTAAAAATTCGGACGAAAAAACAGAAAGACATTGAATCAGGACAGATAGTATTATCTCATATTTAAATTTTGTAGACCTGTAATTTGATTTTTTCTGACTCTTGAGGAAAGCCAACATGTCAAAATATATTAAAGGTGGGTAATGTGGAACTTCCCAATATAAATTGAAGAAAAAAATAATAATCAGTGAAGTTAAGCCAAACTTTTTTTAAATATTTAAGCCCGAACTTTTAATTATATTAAAATAAAATTAACAGTCACCTAGTAAACTGTTTTAGTTTTTGTTGTGATTATAATATATTATTTTGTTGTGGTTATTCTTAGACATTAAAATTTTACTTAGGTCGCTTTACCTGAATTACTGCCAAAAATGTTTATTCCTTAGATTCGAAAAAATTTGTCTTATTTTTTTGTGACCTTGAGAGTTAACAAACTAAAAAATTAAATACAAATGCCTATTTTCAAAACGACCGTTAATATTAAAAATAATAGAATGGTGATGTGCATGACCCTAAGAGGAAGAAAACTAATGGTTATGATATGTCAATCGTTTACGTAAACTAATTTTTTTTTTAATTATTTTAAAATTTAATAAAATTGGGGTAAAATCTAAAAAAGTTAGCTTCAATTAACTTATTCACATGTCATTTAGTAGAATCTTAAGGTCGAAAAAGATGTTGCTATTGGCAATTTACGATTGGAAATCAAAACATATAGCAGGACTAATATAAATGGTTACCTTTTGTGTTAAATTTTTTTGTTATTATTATTATTAAATAATACGAATTTTAGATATTTTAGGATAACTTGCGCCGATGGTCGCGAAATGGGTTGTTTTTGTGAAAATTATGCTTATACTTTTGGAGGACTCACGCTTTTCAGGACATCTCGAACTATAACTTTAAATTTTGTGATTCAAGGGTTGACAAATAATGATAATAGAAGTTCTGTGGAGTTTATGTTTACCTACAGGTAATTAATATTGTTGCCTAGGTCAGCGTCTCCTACTCCCCAAATTTCATGGAAGAGCTACCCCCCTCGGCAAAATCTCGGGGGTAACTTTATCCCTCCCCCCCCCCCCCCCACCCAATTTTTTGTCTGATTATAAGCAGCCACTTCAAATCAATTCAATTTTATTTATTATAATGAATTATTATAATGATATAAATGTTTAAAATTATTGATAATTAAGTCATTATCTAATTGCAATAAAATGTCCTCTTCAGATTTTGACAAAAGGAGATTTTGTAAAAACATATCTCCCATTTTGTTACGAAGAGAAGTTGTAATTAATTTTATCTTGCTTATTGATCACTCAGCGCTACAGCTGGAGATCGTTATTGTGAGCAAGTTTTTATATATTTTTTTAAGGTTTTCAAAACTGTTGTATGTTTTATTTAAAGCCTTATAAGGTAGTAAAAATTTGTCATCTGAACTAAACAAGGTTTCATCATCATCCTCATCAATTTTTTTCAACGTCGTCCTCCGGATAGTTAAAGAAACTCTCTGGAGTATTTTTTGATTGTAGATTTTAAAAAAAATATTAACCTTTCGAATATTGGGTAGAAATGATTCCATCTGTTAAAGCTTGGAGGAAAAACGGAATAAACATTTTCATTTCTTCAGAAATTAAATAAGGGTCAAGGTCGTAAAAAGCACATATCTCGTTTACAGTGTTAGCTTCAATAAAGTGGCACATGTTAGAAATAGACTGATCAATAGACACATAAAATGTGGCCATCAACCACTATATTTTTGATCGTTGTCACTAATAAAATGATTACGATCACAATTAAATGATCTCTGTCACAATTAAATGGCCAAGATGATGTTTTCAAATCAATATCACTAGGTTGTGGCTAAATGGTCACACAAATTAATGATGTTTATCATGAAATCATCATCTTGGCCAATTAATTGTGATCGTGATCATTTAATTGTGATCGTGGTCATTTTATTAGTGACAACGATCAAAAAAATAGTAGTTGATGGCCACATTTTATGTGTCTATTGATGATACTATTTCTAACATATGCCACTTTATTGAAGCTAGCACTGTATATTTTCCACATATACTTCATTGTATTTTTTTAATGAAGCTGTGGTAAAATAGGAGACTCCTTTATAAAATTGTAAAGTATCGTCATTAAATCTTTCGTGAAATTGCATCAAGATAAGATCCAAAGCTTTAAAATAAATACGGTCCCCTCGGCCGATTTTTTGGAACCGCTCTGTTCCTACCCCCCCCCCCCCCTTGGAGTAGGAGACACTGGCCTAGGTAAAATGTATTTATTTATTATATTTCATATATAACACAGGTCAACAATTTTTTGAGAGTTATAAGCTAACTACAGAGATCAAACCTGCCATCTTAGGGAATATCAAATCCGTTTGCCGTTTTTCCTAATCAAACTTAGTTAGTCAGTTATAAACATTGAAAATTTTAGAAAAAAGGTTAAATCCAAAAAAGATTTAAAAAAATAAATTGAAATTTTATTTTTGCATATTTACAATAGTTAAACTGTTAAATTTAAACTTCAAATAATATTTTTATTAAAAACCGATAATATATCGTGTCGTTTTTAAGTTTGGACGCGTATATTGTATTATCTAAATGCCGATGTAAGAGCTTGATATATTGATAAAATTTTTTTTCATTATTTGTGATTAAAAATATAATTTACAAAGAATTTTAAGAAAAAAAGATTTTTAAATTTTTTCTTTTTAGGGTATATTTAGATCTGTCAATTTGGTCAAAAAAGGCCATTCGTCATAGACGGATCTAAGGAGCCGAAGACGGAAGAAACTAAGAAAAACGACAAACATATATGAGATTAGGCCATCATAGGGATGGAATCTTTCATGTTTTTATAATAATCACGTTTCTGACATAAATATTTGTTGACCTGTGTAATACAAATTGCTAATATTATGCCTGTAAATATCACAGGTCAACAAATATTTATGTCAGAAACGTGAATTTTATGAAAACATAGAAGAATGCATCCCCATGATGGCCTAATCTCATATTTGTTTTTCGTTTTTCTTAGTTTCTTCCGTCTTTGGCTCCTTAGATTCGCCTATAACGAAAAATGGCCTTTTTTGACCAAATTGACAGATATAAATATACCCAAAAATGAAAAAATTTAAATATCTTTTTTGCATATTCAAATCCCTTGTAACTTAGACTTTTAATCCCAAATAATGGAAAAAATATTTTATTAATATATCAAGCTCTTATATCGGCATTTAGATAATACAAAATATTTCGCGTCCAAACTTAAATACGACACAATATATTATCGGTTTTTAATGAAATTATTATTTGAAGTTTAAATTTAACAGTTTAACTATGAAATGCAATAAAATTTTAATTTATATTTATTTTTAAATCTTATTTGGTTTTTTAACCTTTTTTTCTAAAATTTTCAATGTTTATAACCGACTAACAGTTTGATTAGGGAACGGTAAACGGATTTGATATTCCCTGAGATGGCAGGTTTGATCTCTGTAGTTAACTCATAACTCTCAAAAAATTGTTGACCTGAAATATTAAAAGATAACCTTTAAATCTAATAGATTAAACTATAGCAAATCCTTGTATCCCTCCATATAATTTAATCTGTGCAATAGGTATATTCAACCCAAGTTTTGCGATCATTCCTTCACCCAAAATGGGCAGACCGGTGGCCGACATTTTGTTCGAGGCAATCGTGGCCTGCTTCTATATTACGCCAATATAAGCATTTCAAATTTTCATACTACCGTGAGCCCTTACCCATTCGAGCTAAAATTTAACTTTAGTTCAGGGAATTATGCCAATTACACGGGAAATAGTTCTCAGGCTGCAAAATTTTCAAAACCATTTGTTTCGAAAGATATAACAGAACAGCAAGACGAAGATTTTTATTTGAAAGAGATACAAACATCACCCATCCCTACGTTTTCGTGTTACTGGGTCATTCAAATACCAGAATCCTATAGGTACTATCTTAGATTTTAATATAACATAGATTACTATCGCCATTTTAAATAATACTACGGAATGTGAGGAATAAAATATTGGTAAAATTATGGAATAATTAGAAAATATTAGTTTTTGGAAAGTTTTCAATTAATTGAAATAAATATAGAATAGCCTAAACAGTAATGTTTGATATAAATAAGGAATTTGGAATTTCGTATTTTTTAAAAAAAAAGGTGTTTTTGCAAAAAATTTAACGTTTTCTTCAATAAATTTCCATTCTTTTTAGCAAAATACATTAAATTGAGTTTTATGATATTTAAACTCAAATTGCATATAATTAGCCCACAATTCGAATAAACCTTTTTTCGCCCATAATGTTATCGGCACCAAAACCCTCCATATTGGAGGCCTTATTTTTTTGACGTGTTGCTATCTTTGTGTATATACGTTGCAGCAACAAATAAATAATGGAATAATATATTAATATTTGCCGCGTCTATAAGTTCTCCTATAAACTACCTTATTTTTCTCAGATTTTTAGTTGCAAAGGAAACAAAATTTATGTGTTTGTGTACATTAAATTTAGGTTCGCCTACATCAAAATATTGGACATCGATCTCTTAGATGACTGTCACCACGAAAAATTGCTTTTCTACAACATTGGACACCGTTACCCTTTTAAACGTTTATGTCAAAAGGAATTCAGGGACACGGTTCAATACATTGATTTATTTTCTCCCAATTGGTGGAAAAGGCCTAAATTCAGCAAAAAGTCGCCAAATCAGTCCCATCAAAGTCTTCAACGTAATAAAACTCTTTCAAGGGTCGCTAGCATCAGGGGGAGACAAAATCGGTATAGGGCCAAAATTTTGTTGGGTACGAATGGTGCCAATGAGTCAACGAGGTTTCTTGAACCTGAAGTGTCGCATAGTCATTATACAGACGATGATAACCAAGAACGTGCCGTAACCGTTAATAACTCGGTTATGGTTGAGCTCCTATTCACGCTCCCGCTAGATAATCCATCGCTGTTAAAACGACTTTCGCAAAAGCCGAAATTTCTTGCCAGTTGGATCGTTATTTCGAGGTCGCCCAACCGAGGGGCCTACAAGCTCAGGACACCACTTCCCCTCTTGGTGTACCAGGCCAAGAAATACGACATTAATTTCAACAATCAAACTTGGCTACCGGGTGGCCCAAACAATGGCCTCACCAAAGAGACCGGCGGTGCGATGTGCGAGTTTGAATGTCCCGGGGCTTGCATCGATCGTGAATTTGTATGTGACGGGGTAGCCGATTGCCCCGGATATTACAACGTCCAAAAATCACCGGAGGAAAGACAATGTAGCAAAGCGGCGCAAACATAACTTTAAAGATCTTATCATTTAAATGACCTCAATACTTTTTAGTAATCAATCACCCAACTAGAAGTGCTATGAGATATATGTAACTAATAAAAGTTATTTTCATTTTTACGTATAGTATTAATTTATTAAATAAACATATTTAAATGCCTGTTTCAGATTGTTCCATGGTAATATAAAAATAAAAAGAAATGACTAAACTTTAGAAAGGTATTGTGATATTATATTTGTTACTAGACTATTACTACTATTCAATCCTCTTTGTTTTTTCATGGAACAACGTTTTATCATATTAAGATCTACAAACTTAAACATAGGTTTTCAAATTGGTGTTTAAATTAAACAAAGCAAGAATAATACTCACTAGGTCATATCGTCAAAAAATGAGTAATCAAAAAAAATGACACTTCAGGAAAATAATCTACATGATGGCCTTATCCTATAAATTCATTTCCGTTTTCCTATATATAATCAGAACTCGGCTATTTTGATAGATAAAAATCAAATAGCCGACCTCAAGAATACCTATAGAGAAAAAATTTAAAAAAAGTTTATATTAAAATCACTTGTAACTTTTATTTTTTACCTCAATAAACACAGGTCAACAAATATCAATCAGTAAAATGTTTATGAGAACATAAAGGCATGCATTCCCATGATGGCTTTATCTCATATATTGTTTTTCGTAGTTTCTTCCGCCTTCGGCTCCTTAGATCCGTCCTTATCGAAAAAATGACCATTTTTGACCAAATTGACAGATTTTGCGACCTGAATACCTTAAAAATTAAAAATTTATGAATCCTTGTTTTTCTTTCAAAAATCACTTGTACCTTATATTTATCATTCAAATAAGGAAATAAAAATTTTTAGTGTATCAAGCTCTTACATCAGCATTTAGATAATACAGTATATTTCGCGTCCAAGCCTAAATACAACATGATATATTATCGGTTTTTAATAATAATATTATTTAAAGTTTGAATTTAACAGTTTAGCTGTTGTGAATATACAAAAAAAAATTCCATTTATTTTTGTTTTTAATTCTTTTTTGTTTTTTTGAACTTTTCTAAAATTATTACTGTTTATAGCTGACCTACTATTTGATCAGAAAAAGCGGTAAACGGATTCGAAAATACCTAAGATGGCAGGTTTGATCTATGTAGTTAGCTCATAATTCTCAAAAATTTGTAGATTGTGTAATGAGAACTAATATTTGTAAGTAAAGGTATCCAGAACCCAATCTAATATTACGAAATATCATCGGTTTTAAAATAAAAATATTGCTTGAATTTAACATTTTAGATGTTTTATATATAAATAATTTTTTTCAATAGTATTTTGTTTTTCACTTTTTGTTTTATTTAACATAATTTCAAAAATATTTCCTTTAAATGGCTTACAAAGTTTGATTAGAAAAAAAGTGTAAATGGATTTAAAAATCCCTAAGATAGCAGGTCGGATCTCTAAAGTTAGCTAATATATCTCACACATTTGTCGAGCTGTGTAATCACTCTCTTTACCCTAGTTCGGGGGAAAAAAAATTTACCCTGTACAAACCAAAAATGTTTCAGTTAATGCCGACACATTTGTAAATCTGAGACTTGGCTCAATATTTAAAAAAAAAATTTAACAGTTTAACTAATTTATAAATACTTTTAAATCAAAATAATATTTGTAGTTTCCTTCTTAATTGGTTAAAAAATTTATTTGATAGCTTTGAGGCAACTTTAAACATTCTATTATATAAATTTGTTACCAATCTAATTCAAATAGACTAAACATTTTTATTTATTGAACGGTTCAGTTCTAATTTTGTTAAATTGTCCAAAAAAAATTTAGCAAAATATGCCTATTTATTTATATGGTAGACAGAAGGTCAAGAGATCTATATTTAGGCCTAAGAGTAGAATATTTCATAATATCCAAGCCAATAAGGCGATAAATTTAATCTAGTTGAAATGTATAATTTAAAATTTTCCATTATTTACTTTTACAATTTTTTAAAAATCTCAATAAATTACACAATGTACATCCTTATTAAACTCTAAGTTTTTAATTTTTTATTTATAAAAAACATACTTTCGATATATTGGTTTTAAGTCTTGAAGTCGCAAAATGTGTCACTTTTGAAATTTTTACGAATTTTTGGTGGTTATTACAGGTTAGATAAAATTCCGGTAAACGATAAAGGAATATAAAATAACAAATTAGATAGTTAAATTTTTGATCTAATATTGTTGTAGACCTGAATTACTATAAAAGTTATAATACCAAACATAACAACTTTTACGGCCTAACTCAAAAAAAAATTTTGGAAATAAATTTTTATCACAAATTAATTTAAACTTTCACTTAAATGTAATATTTTAGTTTATCCTTCTTATTGGAAAATTAAACAAAGTACACATGTCGCCACTTAATATCCTATCTCAAATTGTTATTTACAACACATTTATCATAATTTTTTGTTATTATTTGGAAATTTTTAAGGGCATGAATATTTACTTTATATGGTAAATTATTAATAAAACGCAAAACTTTTAAATGTCTGGTTATTTTAAATAGCACAGGTCAACAAATATCAATGGCACAACCGAATTATATAAAAACATAAAAGAATTTATCTCATGATGGCCTTATCTCATATATATATTTCGTTTTTCTTAGTTTCTTCCGGCCTTGGCTCCTTACATCCGTCCATATCGAAAAAATGGCCTTTTTTGACCAAATTGACAGATCGAGAATACCCTAAAAAGAAAAAATTTAAGAATCTTTTTTTTATATAAAAATCTCTTGTAACTTATATTTATCATATCAAATAATGAGAAATAAAATTTTTTAGTTCAAGCTCTTACATCAGCATTTAGGTAATACAAAATCTTTGGCGTACAAACTTAAATACGATACGATATATTTTCGGTTTTTAATAATAGGTATATTTGAAGTTTGAATTTAACAGTTTAGCTGTTGTAAATATGCAAAAAAAAATTCAATTTATTTTTGTTTGAATCTTTTTTGTTTTGGCATTTTTTGTAAATGTTTTAGCTGACTAAGTTTGATTAGAAAAAACGGTAAACGGATTTGAAAATCCCTAAGATGGCCGGATTGATCTCCGTAGTTAGCTCATAACTCTCAAAAATTTGTTGACCTGTGTAATTAAAGTTCAAGATTAAAAGTTTTGTGAAATTTCTTAAAATAATAAAATTTTAATTGATGCCTTTTCTTAACGTATTCACACATTGTTTTGCATCCAAGGTTATAAATGGTAAATTTTCAACCAAGCTAATTAGGAAAGGCTTAAACTTTATCCAAACTGATTGTAAATATTTTTTCATCCATTTTAACAAATTTTTTAAAAATATTTTAGTGAGTCTGGAGTTGGTAAAAATGCTTTTTATCAATTAACTAAATAAAAATTTATTAAATATATTTTAGTTTTGAGGTAAAAATGTCATTTTTAGGATTTTTCAATTTGTAATTCTAGTTTATAATTTGGCGTTCAATAAAAAGGAAAAAGAAATGTAAGTTAGGTGATACGGTGGTTGATCAAGCTCGAACTGAACCCGAACACGCTGTTATGTAGGTTGAAAATATAAACTGAGTTAGTAAATAACATATATTTATTTCAAAATAATAAAAATTTGTTACAAGGCATTTTATTAATGTTGACTAAAGCAAAAAATACATGTATAAAATAAATATATATATAGAAAAGCAAATTGACTATCGAGTGATCGAAACCGAAAATACTTAGATATAAAAACCAAATTAATTCCATCTATTCCAATCAAAAATAGGTAGCTTTTAATTAGAAAACTCGCGGAATAAGAATATAGGTGTTTTTTTTTGTATTCACCAAGAAATTATTTCTATAACTTGCAAGATTTTACGCTGTTTTTAAGAAGTGTCTTGGTATTGATTAGATTTAGGATTGAAATTGAGGTCCTTTAACTCAAATACCACGATTTGTGTTTCAATTCCGATAAGAAATTATTTAAAATTGCAGTTTGATTCTGATTGTATATAAAAAAAATGCTAGGGTGATAATTGAAGGTCTGATTTTTGATTTTAGAACGACGCTATTGGATATTTTATAAATAGAGATCTCAAATTATGCTTAAATTATTCGTCAAATTAACACGTAAAACAAATTTAAAAAATTGAAAAATAATTAAAAAAATTATATATATCGAAATTGTAAAAATCTCATCAAGATTCGCAAATAAATTGTTAGACTGCTTAACCTTAAATTTAACGGGAGAATGCGGAAATGATTAGAACGAGTGACTTAATTAAATATTCTAAATACTGGTAATAAATGTGAGCAAAGCGAACAAGAAAGTTATATATACAAACAAGGATAGAAATTTTTAAATTTATATATTATTTTAGAGCATTAATAAACAGGGCACGGTGTTAAAATTAAGCGTAATCGGTATAAATAAGACTAATGTAATACTAATATCATGAATGCGAATTAATAGTTTTAAAAAAAATGATTTTTAAAAATGTTTCCCCATTTCCACGATTTCCATAAAAATAAATATTTTTTAAAAGTTTTGCCAGTAATATTGATTTCAGACGTTATCCATTTTCGTATGCTCAATTCGGCCATCAAGGTAGCCGACGTCCCGGTTGCCTTGATTAGTACAAAGTCGTCTACAGCGATAATTGTATTTGTCGGTGTAGATGTAACGCATCTAAAGTTTAAAATGAAATAAATTTCGTTTCAAATTGTAGGTAAAATTCAATTATTGATTATACATACAGTTCAATATAAAAATAAAATCAGAGGTTATATTCGTTGATTTAACACGTTGGCGTATTATCCATTTTATAATATTCTCCAACTAAAAAAGCTAAATAGTCTATGCCAAATATTAAAAATATGTAAAACGACATTAGATCGAACAATAATATACAAAAAAAACAAGCAAAATTTGACTATAAGAACGGCCGTAAGAGTTCCAAAAAGTCCGCCGGCAAATACATCGCTCCAGTGATGCTTGAAATCGGAAACGCGGGTATACGAAGTGTATAGGGCAATCCAAAAGAATATGGATTGGAGGATGGCTTTGGTGACAATGTATCTCCGGGTAGCTTCGTGAACTTGGAGAAAGTAGGCCAAGAAAACGAAACTGTAACAAGCAAGGGCTGCGTGCCCTGACACGAATGAAAGTCTATCATAAATTAAACATGTACTTATTAAGCATAATTAACGGTAATAACTGAATATACCTTTATCAAAGCCCCAAAACTAACCTGGGCAAGATGTTACAGCTAGCATCAAGAGCCACAAATGTAAAATTATTGATAGAGAATAACAAATGGAAAATGTTTTTGATAAAGCTTAATGCTAAGAGACAAAAAGCTAGAAAAAAAATTATTTATAGTTAATATTTGGGCTCTAGGATTTTAAACAAATAGCAATAGATGTGGATGTTAACTGTATAACATTTATATAACTTTGTGATTGTAGATCGATTTAAAAAATTTATAATTTTAATTTAAAAAAATATTTTACTTGACTTCACGGATCCTAAACGGCGTCCCGGAGGTGCAAGTGTAGTTTTGTATGAAAATATGGGGGTTACATTTATTAAAGTAATTCGGTCGACACAAATCAAAAAAATGTGGTCGAAGGCGACCTATGGAATATTTGGCGATATCTAAAAAAAAATTCAACATAGATATTAAACAAAATTTTTGAAGATTAGATTATAATTAAGCTTGTGGTAAAATTTAAATTTATAACAGCTTGCGCCTAAAAAACATGATTCACAGACTTATACATAAAAAAAATAATATGAGACTAAGGCTAAAAGAAATATCAAATTTAAATTAAAATATTACTAATATTTTAAATATTTAATAAAAATAATACGTACCAATGGTTGTTTGAGTAAGGGCATACCCAAATAAAAAAAGCCAAATGTTATGATACACGTTGAACCAAAAGTCACTTTTAAATCTGCGCTTGTTTTCAGGCGTCCGGGGGTTATTCTTAATGTTCTGGTACAACCCGAGTGCTTCAAATATAGGGATCTTTGCATCATAAATAAATGAAGAAAATAAAAATCAACTTTTTAATACAAAATATTGAATATTGACAATAACCATCAAAAGATCATGTCGACAAAAATCAATGTGTGAAAAAAGAAAATTATGACACCTGGGGGGAAATAATCCTCATGGTGGCCTTATATTATTATCATTTATTGTTTCATTTGCCTTCGGCTGGGCCAATTTTGACTATTTTTCTTGAAGATTACCTAAAGGAACTTTAAAAAAACCTTTTGCATAAAAAGCCCTTGTAACTTAAATTTTTTATCTTAAATAAAAAGAAATATAAGTATACAAAGCATTTACATTAATAATTAGGTTATACAAATATTTGGCATCGCAAACCAAATAGGATACAAAATATTTTCGGGTTAAACATATTATTTGTAGTTTAAGTTTAACTGTTTAAAATAAAATAAAAATTTAAAATTGTTTATTTATTTTTTTTAACAATTTTTCAAAAATTTTCTATGCTTATAGCTAGCTAAGTTTGATTTAAAAAAACAGTAAAGGGATTTGAAAATCCCTAAGATGGCAGGTTTGTCTCTGAAGTCAAATCTTAGGTCTCAAAAATTTGTTGACTTGTGTAATAGGTAAGTTTTAGGCACCTTAATTTAGGTAGTGCCGCCGCGATACTGTTGACCGGTTTAACGATAGATGGGGAAAGGGACGAGGGAGCCAGTTTTAGGCGAATGTATGGATAAAATATTACCAACATTTTCATTATTGAGCGTTCCAAGTTTCAGTTTTTTTTTAATTTTTAGAAATTTATTCAAAAAATTTTATTACAAAACGCATCTCAACAAAAAGTCACAAATACTTGTTGTGACAAAGTTTTTAAAAAAATTCAAAAGAAGAAATAAAATTTTGTTTGGAACTTCCAAATATATAACATCATTACTAAAAATGAATGAATTCTGAACGGGTCCCTACCAAAAACTGGAGATAAAAGGGCCCTGTATGTAAAATCTGACGGATACACAAGAACTTTGCACAATAAATGGATGAAAGTGCAGTACAAAAGAATAAAATGTAAAATTTACAGCGATAACCGGTACGAGTATAGTGTAAAGGACCATAATGGCCGTGCTAATGGTCGAATCTTTGTACGGGTAATCGAGTGTTTGATCATCGCAAAAGAAGCCTCGGTTATAGGGTCGACCAATTTTGAATAATGTTATGGGTGTTATAATCACTAGAATAAATATAGTGACAATAACAGGGCTTATAAATCAAAGGTTTTTAAATTTTGATTTTTTCAAATAAAACTCGTAGGAGGAATGAAAATCTTAAAAAAGGGGATATTAAAAAATTTCT
The DNA here is from genome assembly GCA_030555515.1 of Acutogordius australiensis. Taxonomy (NCBI): domain Eukaryota; kingdom Metazoa; phylum Nematomorpha; class Gordioida; order Gordea; family Gordiidae; genus Acutogordius; species Acutogordius australiensis. Next base: position 28,032,096 of record CM060243.1, read on the forward strand.
TAAAAAAAACTCTAGGATAAAAAATAACACATCATTATATAAAAAAAATTAAAATTAAATTTTTATAAAAAAACAAAAAATGGGTTTTGGGGTCTTTTTAGAGTTTTTTGTTTTTTTCCTTTCTTAGTGAGGACTTTTTATATTCTTATTTTGGCCCTTTGTAGCTCCCTTTCTTTATATATGTTTTGGGGGGAAAAATGAGCCAAAGTTTTTTGGTTCATTGTTTTCCCAGCACTGGATAATAACATCATAAATTGATTTCGAATGTTTTCTAATGAAATTTTACAATGATTTTTGCAAAAAAAACATAAAAAATAGGTTGTAGAACGCACCAGCTAATGTCGGAATTTGGTTTGTAGTAATTTTGTCGTTTTTAAAAATCTTTTCGGAAAAAAAATATTTATTTTTAATGAATTATTATAATCGGTGATTATACTTTTAAACTAAAAAAATTTTTTGATCTATTATATTTCTATAGGTCAAAATAATGATAATTATATACTGATAATTTTTGTGTTTGAAAGTAAGGGGGTTCTTACAAATAACATGATTTGTTTCCAAATTAATTTATGGCTGAAATAAATATACAAATTATTGCTATGGCATTTATATACTTATCGGTTAAGAAGCTTACTGTTAACATCAAAACCTCCGTGCACGAGGTCTAGATGGAGTTTGATGCCACGCAGAGGCACAAGCAGTTGTTAATCGGTTTACTTAGAGTAGGCCTTGACAGAAAGAAAACAACTGGTTTGAGGTTTCCATCATACCTTTCCCTATATAGGGGCGCCATACCCATTAGGATTTTGACTCTTCTAAACCCGAGCAAAGCAATAAATATTGCCGACTGGTTAAATAGTAAGATTTGTCGCACGCCGGCGACCTAGGTTATTTAGGCTCTGACTTTTAGACATATCGTTTAGGACCTACTGCCTAAGCAGGCCACTCAGAAGCTTCAAAGTGGTTGCACAAGTATACTAATTTTCCGAAGAAAAAAGCTACTGTGCACGGATTCGAGAACTAGCAACCTCCTGCGTTTAAGACAGAAGGTTTGCCACTGAGCTATCTAAGCTGACTTAGGCCTTGACAGACATGTCTAAAAGTAAAATAAGCCAAAGTGCGTGGGAACAAATCTAGCTATTCTACCCGACCAAGGCAATATTAAGTAATTTACTCGGTCTTAAAAGAAAAAACCCTTAGGGTATGGCATCCCGTTTAGCCTATGGGAAAATCCCAAATTTAATCATTTTGAATATATTATTTCACTTGAGCGACATAGTAACAACCAGACACAGTGTGATCAAAGAGTATATAGTAACATATTTTCCCCAAATTTTTCAATTTAAAAGGTTGATTTGTTATTGATATAATGATATGTACATTTTTAATCTTATCTTAAAATTTAACATATTTCTCATTTTATTATTATAAATTGCTTACTGATTAAAAGAATTGATAAATCAGCCGCAAATTGCTTGCAAGCATGTTTAGTATTCCACGATCCTGGGCTAACTAACATAATAATGGTTATTAATATATAAAAAATGTAAATTTTTAAAAATATTGCAAATAAATTATTTTGTATATAAAATGATGAATGAAATTAAAAAAGCAATAAGAGTTTTATTTCACGTAACGAATGTACGCCTACAAGTACCCTAGCATAACAATAACTTCTTCTGCAATGCCTATTATAAATAATTCCAGGAATCAGCCAAAAAAATAGCCAGTCCAACTAGAATTTCGTTCATTGCTCCCTGTTAGTATGTAATTAATAACAATGAAAAAATTGGCGAATTATTTGGCCAATAAACTGACAAGTTTTTTGCTATAAGGTTTTGTCATGCCTAAAGCATTGATTCTAATGTTTGCTTAGGGTAAATTTAAGAGCTTTCTATAACAGTGTGACGTCTAGTATAGCTTTATATATAAAATATGCTATACCAAATATTGGTGTTCTTGTGTATAATTACACAAGTTGATAAAAATCAATGAAAGTGATCACCTAAAATTATAACACTTCAGCGAAATAATCTACATGTTGGCCTTATCTCTATAATCTAGTGTGGACTATTTGAATAACTAAAAATTAAAAAATGGCAAAATTGACTCATTTTGCGACTTTGAGAACACCTTAGGAGAAAAAATGAAAAAAATATTTTTTCCATATTGAAATCACCTGTAAATTCTCTTTTTCAACTATAATAAAAATAAATATTTAAATATCTTAAGCATTACATCAACATTATGATTATGCAGATTATACCGCAAGCTAGACATTCTTACGGTTTCAAAATAAATAAAATATTATTTAAAGTTTGAATTAAACAGTTTAAATTAGCTGTTTTAAATAAATTTTTTCTTTTTGACTCTTTTTTGTTTTTTTTAATATTTTTTAAAGTTTTCAAAGTTTATAGCTTACAAGATTTAAAAAAAAACTTTTACCAATAAGAAGTTAATTCATATATCTCAAAAATTTAGACAATTTCTAGGGAAGTAGGAAAAGGTAAAATCAATCTAAGACGTTCGACGCATAAAAATTAAACAAAGACCTCTAAAATGATGTAGCGTCTTTTAAGCAGACCTAAAGCTTTACCCTCTCTAATAAAAGAATGGTGCACATGAGTGATATTGATTGGACAATCTCTAAATAGAACCTTATAGTTTTGGTAATAATCTCTATATACTTGAGGCCATGTTTAAAATGAAGTTTTGTTATTCTGCAATAGATGGGATATGGTTTTAAGTTATCAAGAGAAAATAGATAGGGTCAAAGTCGTTTTATTTCTGACATATTAAAAATTCAATCAAGTCTTTAAAAGTTATTATAAATTAATTTCATCTATTTTGGTAAGAACCATTGAAATTGCTGAGCAACGACATAAATAACCCCTGTGGTCACTCCGCCAATATCAAAATTTCTGACGCCGAATCCTCTAAAATATTACAGCAGGTAGGCTATACAACCTGGCAAAAGTCAATCATTAACCTGAAAAAACTATTTTAATCTTTTAAAAGAGACGGCATACCCGTCAGAGCATGTCCCCTTAATTTTCACCCAACTTAATTTTTTATGTAATTTGACAAAATACAAAAAATTTGTTTATTTCAAAATACGATTTATAACGTAATTTAAAATTCGTAAAGCTATTTTTTTTAATAAAATTTTTTACGAGGTTTTATATTCAATTAACAAGAAGATTTAAAAGGTTGCCAGAAAAAAACAACCCAGATGATTGTGACTTATAAAAAAGATAATAACAATGGTGTACGAAAACACATTATTGATTCCGTGAGATATGCCAATTTTTATAACATTATAAAGTCGTTCTATTTCTCAACACTGAATAAACACTGTTGGTACAACTGTATGATATAGTTCGTGTAGGACTTACCCCGATTTTTGTAATAAATTAAACACGTTACATTTTTAACAGGTTAATAAAAAGGTGCCAGATTTTAACAAAAATAAATTTCATTATTAAAAGAGCTCATTTCTTAAATAAATTATGAAGATAAGCATGCTCTGCTGGTCAAATGGAATTTATTAAATTTATAAAATCCTCATAAACCTAGCTAAGAACCTTTTCAAAATTACTCTTTTAAAAAATCTGATGCTTAAAAAAAATTTCAACATTAAAATATTTTTTTTATTTTAAGACTTCAAAATTTATTTACATAATAAATTAATTTTTTTTTACTATATTATTTATCTTTCCCAACCAAAAACATTGGTTAATTTTAACAAGCAACAAAGGTTGCTTTTGCATTTTTTTTTATTTTTTCTATAATTTTTAGCACTAATCAAAACCAAAAAATGTTAGGAATCAATCTTTTACACACCATATTATTGCTGAAGCGGAAAATGGATGTTTGTTTACGTTGCAAAAAAATATGCAAATGAACTAGATTGTAATCAGTTTTATGCCTCATTAAAATCAAATAACTGGTTTAATTTTATGTATAGTTAATAGTTTATTTTGTTTTTATAAATTAAAGTGTAATATAAGATGAGCCATATTTGAGATAAGGAGAGGGCCAACAACACATCCTTTTGAAAACAAAATTTATATTGCAATTACCTAAAAAAATTATCTGATCCTATTTATGTTTTAAATGAATTTTCTAGGCCCAATTTAATGCCGAAAATTGTTTGCCTAAAAGAGTGCTTTTTGGTTAAATCTTAATAAGAATTAACAAAAATAATGACATGCATTTAATAATTTAATTCATATACCAACAGATTAATATGACAACATCATAATTCGAAATTAATAAAGTAGTACAGATTAAACAGTTATTAAATGGAGATTGATTAAAGTTTAATTAAGATATCAAAAACCAATAATTATTTGTTTAAAAATTTGTAGTAGTAAAAAAAGAATAAAGATAATGTCTCCAAAAATTACCTCTAAAAACTGGATAAAAAGTTAAATAACAGAAAAACAATAAAAAATGATCTGCTAATTTTTTCTATTTAGTTTTATAATTTAACATCAATATAAAATAATAAATATGGATTCAAAACACCCCTGATATATTATATAAAACAAGTCAACAAATTTTGGAAAGTTATGAGCTAATAGACATCAGACCTCAGAGATTGTTAAATCTGTGAACTGTTTTTCTAATCAAATTTTTTAAGTTAATAAAAATTTTAAAAAATGTTATAAAAGACAAAAAAAAATTAAAACAAAAAAAATATTGCAAAAAAATATTTTTATTAAAAACAGCTAAACTGTAAATTCAAACTTATTATTTTTTTTTTATTTAATAATATATTGGGCCATAAATAGGTTGTGGTGTCTTTATATAATATATATGGTAAGAGCTTAAAATACTCAAATATTTATTTCAAATTGTTAGAGATAAAATGTAAGCTACAAAATTATAATATTTTAAACAAGTTTTTTTTATCTTCTCTCTCTACGTATTCTTAAGGTCGCAAAATCTGTTAATTTAGTCAAATATACATTTATTTAATATATACTTAAATAGCAGACTAAAGAAACTTTAAAGAGAAAAAAACTATGTGTGATAATAATTGGGATTATTATCCCCAATATAATTTTCTTTTTTCTCTCATTAATTTTTGTCAACCTTCGGTATTTAAATCATTTATAAAAATTAATTTTCAATAATAATAAATCATCCAAAAACTAAGCATAATTGATAAACATATCTTTCTAATATTTTCAAACATTATGAATTGGATTTAATGTAAATAACCTTGCGTAACATGAGATCCGTCGTTCATCTCCGATAAAATTATTAATTCAGCTGAGCAGCCGAACCATTAAAATTTATAAAAATGTGATCGATAATAATGTCTAATTTTTTTAAGTTAAAAAAAACTTATATGTAAGACAATAAATATCCTAAAATATAATTAATAATTGTTAGCTTTAAAATAAAAATAAAAAAGCCTAATAAATATTTATAACATTTAATCTGATAATCAATTGATATTTGGTTTAATTCAACCTGTGCATTTTTAAGCATATATTATTCATGAAGATTTTAATAATACAATATTTAATTTACAAACAATATAAAAAAATCTCAATATTTTGATTTATAAAGATTTTTACTCGTAATTCCGTTAGCGGTAAGCGGACGATCTGGAAATCCCCAGCACATCTTTAATTAAAAATATGTTTTAAACGAGCAAATAAAAATGCTTAAAAAATTTATGAATATTTTTGATTTTAAAAAATACAATTATTTAAATTATAAAATTTTTAAAAGTAAAGTTTTAACACACCATTAGTACTGTGAGGTCCATATAGACCCCAGCACATCTTGAATTTTTTATATCTTTAAAAATATAGTACATTATTGGTCTGACTATTTTTCTAAATATATATTAAACAAAACTATTAATTAAAATATGAGAAATTAGAAATTCTATTATGATAAGATAACACAATATAAATGTTTTATATTTTGCTCTTGAACACAAAACATTTTTTAATTTTTTGTAACCGTGCTTTAACCCGCGATTAGCACTGTGGTGACCATATGGATCCCAATGAATATCTTCAAAAACATTATATATTATCGGTCAATTTTTGTGATTTTTTTTCTGAAATATATAAACAAAAATAATAATTCTTGGTCTAATTCTAAAAATAAAAATTATTTTGAAATAAGAAATTCAGTTGGGGTCCGTATGGACCCAACTATTGAATCAAATGTTAAAAACCATGATTTGCCTTAATAAAATTATTGCTACCTAATCTAGGTTTTTATTATACATATTAATTTGGATAATAATCATAGAAATTTTTACTTTAGGGCGCGTTCAGACTCATTTTATTTTTTTTTTAATTTTAAATTTTTACATTAAACGCATTTTAACAAAAAGTTGCCTACTTTGTTATTTGCATAGTTTTTCTGAAAGAAAAGTTTAATTTCAAATTATAAAAATTTAAATTTTTGAACATTATAAAATTAATCAACGGGCCCCTATAATATATCTAGTTAAGGTGAATAATAGAATAATTTTGTTTTATATAATTTTTTTTTAAGTATCTTTCTTAATTCTACCAGACCTAATAACACGAATTTATCTATACATATAAGGAATGAGATTTTAAGTTTAAAGCAATCATGTAACTATTATATAAAAATAAAACAATTAAACGAGAGAAGGGGGCAGCGATGTAAGGGCGGGGTAGGAGGAGGGGGGGGGGGAGAAGAATGTAATTTTGCATTTAACCGTTTTACAAAAATGACCAGGCTGGCCTTCTGAATTCCCCCCCCCCTCCCCTGGTACGCCAGTTTTAAAATTCCCTTTTGGGCCAGTTTCAAAGAAATTGGGGGGGGGGGGGGGGGGCATTCTTATATTGTATTTTTAAACTGGCTACCTCACGTCCCCCCCTCCCCATGCTAGTTCAAAAGTCCCTACATGTAGTGGCTTAAGATTGACACATAATAACGAAATCAAAAAATTAACGTGCAAATCAAGTTTTGGTGCACTACCCTTCTCTCTTAAATTTTCTCAATGAGTATTATGTAATTTTAATCAAATTGAATTTTACAAAGTAATGTTTGTTTTGATTATGACAGTACTTTAACCCGCGTATGCTGGTGAGAAATTTGCAACGCAAATGCTACAGTGGGGCCCATACGGATACCAATTAAAGCTCTATAATTTTAAGAGCTATAAAGCTATGAATATTATTTTTTTATTATTTCTAGGGAAAATACGTCCTCTTTAATTATATAATATAAGTTATAATTAAAAGAATATTGAAAATTATATTTTACACAGAGTAGAAAAAGTCTGAAAAATGAAATTTTTTTATTTTTCTATATTACATTATATGGATCTTGTCAAATTTAATATGTCAACAATTTTAATTAAATTTTTTTAGGTCTAGTGGAACATTTTAAGAAAAAAAAATATTATAAATTAAATTTATTTTACAATTACCTCGCTTGAAACAAGATATTTTATAGAGAAAAATTAATTCATATTTATTATACAATATAAACATTTTACATACTTAATATGTAAATCTGTTATAAAGGCGCCCCTAATACTCTTTTCAAAATTGTAAAAAAATTATTTCTAAAATAATAAAAATTTTAGCGGCTAATATCAAAAAATGAGAATTTAGGTTTTTTGGTCGTTTTAGGATATGCCTAACAAAAACTTAAATTTTTTTAAAAATTCACTAGCCGCCTCAATGTTATTCAAATGCGTGCAATATTTTTTCGTTAAAACTTTTTTTTTCCACTAGCCGCAGCCAAAAGAATATCTAAAAAACAGTTGTGTAATTTTTTTTATTTTAAATTCACAAAAATCATGGTTTCCATCATTAAAACTGCATGTGGGGCCCATACGGACCCCAATAAAATTTCTAATTTTAAAATGAATCTTGTTATCAGACTTAGACCAAATTTTATTTACTAGTTTTGTTTATTATATATTTAAAGAAGTCCATATTGACCTATAATATATTACATTTTATATGATATTCAAAATTTAAGATGTGCTTGGGTTCATGTGATCCCACAGTGCCATTCGCGAGTTAATTATTACTTGCGAACCTATTGTTTTTTTAAATTGTCATTTCCGTTATATTTTGCGTTACAATTTTAAATATGGTAAAAAAGGTCACATTCGAAAGTTAAGAAGCCATTTTAACAAAGAAGTAGAATTTTTTTAGTAAAAAATTAAATGTTTCAAATTTTATGTTGCAATTTGTTTTTTAATTTTACCCATGTAGTTTTGACTCAAATTAACAAAGAATTTAACCCTTAAGAATAAAAAATTTCATAATTCTCTAAAAAAAAATTAATTTGAACTTTGACATGTTAAGACAACATATAGGCCTGAAATTTGAAAAGAGATAATATTTTTTGTTTTTTGAAAGCATATATCATTACACAAGGGTAGTATATTTATATGAAATCTGGACGTGTTTAACAAAAGTGCAAACAATTTCTGAGAGAGGGCACATTTCCTGACTGCAAAATCGTATAGGTAATCATTATACCGACTAAAAGTAGCTAGAGTTTTTTATGTTTAAAAAGTTTGCAGAATAAAATTTTTTCTATATGTAAAATAATAAACATCTTGTGGGGTAAAGTAAAAACTAATTTTTGAATACCTTAAGAACTATCTCTACTATCTATAGAAATATTAAACCAAAAAAATCTTAGGTAAGCATATTGCTCTAATTGTCATTTTAGTTTGCTATACTTCTTTATTTAAAGAGGGAGGAATTTCTGCAAAAAATCTGCCACATTCTAAGTAAGGATTATTGGATTGAGAGATGTAGCAAAAGGAATGAGTGCAAAGTTCATCAACATTGTAACAAGTGTTATTGCACTTTGAGTGTGTCGTGTGTGTTACCGTTACATTTTTCTATTTAATAGGGAAGAATGATGATGCTTTAAGTATATGTACTCTAGTACTCTAAAACAAAATGTGTCGCACTGCCTCGTCCTCTTAACCTAATAAAATGAAATATAAAATAAGATATTTTTGTGATTTTTTTATGATGTCGCTTACATTTTGTAAAACTATCGTTGTATATGATTCAATTTCAAATGATGCCTCTCAATAAAAATTTCCAAATGTGATTAAAGTTTTTCTAACATGGCTCAGACAGATAAGCAAATTTGGTAATTTTGAAACTCTGGCATGTAAAATTGTTAATACAAATATTTTTAACGGCGTGCCTACGTTATACGTCGTCAAAACCTAAAAAATTAAAAAATATTCCATGTAAATCAGACGGATCTTGAGGGAAACAGAAAAAATTGTTTAAAAACGTTTAATTTTTTCGTTGAAGTTTAACTTGTTACATATCGACAACGAGGGCAGTAACGAGGAATTATTTTAGGGCTTGATGAGTTGATATTTATGTGCAGACAAATTTGCGCATTTTGTTGATATCCGAATTTGCACCTAAACGATTTTTGTATGTTAATTTATTTGGGGTGTTGAAACCAATCAGCCTAAATTTAGAATAAATCATATCATCAATTTACGTATTTAAAGTTTTTATGGGCGTCCGTAAGCCCTACGCCCCTGGTGGCAACTGATAGAAATGTTTGGCATTACATCATACTTTAAGACTTCTATAGGTTAAAGTTGCAACACATTTTTCGACTATATTGTTACTTTTACAGCTGGGCAATATGTAACATAAAACAGTGACATTTGCTATTCTGAAATGTTAGAACGGTTTACCAATTTAAGCCAACTACATGTCTCGTTAAAATTAAAGTTTCATCCTTAAAATCTTGTTAAATTTTACATCTCACGACGGTTCTGCGAGCACTCAAAATTCTTATAGTTAAATTTTTATAAGGATAGGTGAAATTTCATAAACATTTTTGTTCAGTTATTAATCAAGCACGAGCGCTCATTAATTCACAATTTCCGTTCTAGGGTCAGGGAAGGAAGAGAACCCCCGTATAAATAATGAATACATTAGTAAACTAAATTTTGTTGAAAAACGAAATCTGGACTACGGTCATTTTACTTGGCTGTATATACATTTAAAGCCTGCGACAAAACGAGTTAGGGGAACGAATGAATGACCATCTTTGACACTCCTTCTTAAAGTGAAAGTCATTAACCTAAGGCTATATAAATGAAAGTCAACGCACTGAATATATATAAATTACCAAGTGTCTTCCAACAAATATTGAGTTTAGTGGCCGCTCCTTTTATATTTTAAAAAAGGACCATCAAAGAGTTCACAATCCTTCATAGTAATTTTTTTTGTTGGACTAACTCTCACCGACACAAAATGGTCATTACACTGCCGCACAATTATTTATTATTTTTTTTTTTTATTATTATTAAAACAAACAAAACGACACAGGCTGGCCATAGCATCAAATTTTCACTCATGGATTAAATGGACACGACGGATGTGGGGGGGGGGGGGGGGGGGGGCATGAGAAAAGTATTGTTGGGAAGAGACAATAAAGGAAGGTTTGGTATATTAGCATATTAAATGTAAATTAATTTTTTTTTCTTACTTTCATTAGTTTGGGCAAAGTTGGTGGTGAAGGCACAATGCTTAGATTTTTGGTTTTTACATTTGACTTTTATGAATCTCTCACGAACTTGGATCTATAACATGGATTGGGCATAAAAGGCCCGATATTTGAAACAACCAAGTAATGAATCAAAATTGTTCCCCAAAATATTTAAAAGGGTATAAATAAATTTAGGGAATACTTTGATGTCATTTGCGCCAAATAATTAATATAACAAATTAATTAGTTACAACGCACTTTAGCTAAAGCGTTGGTTATGTCAAAATTTTATTTGGAGTCTCTTTTTTAACCTCCGATGAACTCGGTTAACCCCCGAGATAAAATAATCTCATTTAATAATCTACACGTTTGCGTGGGAAGCTTTAGCGGTAAAAAAAAGTCAGAATTAAATCTAAAAAATAGCGGTAGAAATGTAATAAATTGAATACAACGCTTAAAAAACTAGTTGAAGTTTTACCTAAAGTGGAAAAAGAGACCACAGAATTTTGTCCAAATCTATCTAACCTATATAAGTTATTCGATTTCTAAGTATAGTTAAGTGAGTCTTTTAATTAGATCTTGTCGTTGCCATCCAACTGTGGACGTATAGTGCAGCCCTTACACATTTCGTAAAAAAATGAGTACATTTACTAATTTTTGACCTTTGGACCGTGTTAAAGGTACACTTTTTGGACTTTTCATGACATGTAGCCCTGATTAATAAAAAAAATTAGAAATTGGCAACGGACAAAAAATATAACACGTGTTTATTACTTAAAACTTTAGATTTTGTCGATATGGAATATAATTTACTGTTTGCAGATCCATGCTAAAAATACTTTCGATATTAATTGCACCAGAAATAATATCTTCCGTTTTAAATTCTCTCCTTCGCAATTCAAATCTTTTTTAAATTTGAAATTTATTGTCAGTTTCTACCAAGATGAGCCAGGCAAACTAAATTCAATTTTTTTTTAAATTGAATCCTTACCCTGTTAGTTTGCCCAGATTTTGCCGTACCTCTTAAAGTTCTTATATTGTCTAGAGAGAGAGTCCCTACACAAAGTATAAATAAATGTAATTAATATTGATTTTTTAGAGGTAATCTTTATTTTGTTTAGTAATAAAATGAAATCCTAGTTGTGGTCATTGGCAATGTGTTAATAAGTAATGGGCAGTAGTACATTGGCTTTTCCCCTAACATTTTCTCTTTGATGAAAATGACATTTTTAAAACCATATATATGTAATTCATCCCATATCGACAAACATTTGAAGGGGCTTTAAATTATCTTTACTCTATTCATTTTCCTCTTATATATATAATTTTTTTATGTTAGGACGCGTTCAGACTTCATTCAAATTTTAATAAAATTTTTCTAAAAAATATATTAGTTTTATGTTAAATTTTTTTTTGAGAGTTAGAATTTTTCAAAAAGTTTTATGGGAATGATTACACTGGACAACAAAAAAAAACATTAACAATTTTTACAGGATTTTGTAGAGAATTATTTTGCGATAACGATCATGGGTTAAATTTTTCTCTCAAGCCTCCAATTTTATTAATAATGCGTCTAAAGTGGATAAAATCTGCCACCATCGAGTTTTCAAAAAAATCTATTAGCATTTTTAGATTTTTTTTTAAACATGTCTAAACAAGTTATTAATCAATATTTTTAGCAACTTACTTTTAAGTTATTTAAGATCAAAAAACCGATTGTGTGAACCACAAATTTTCCAAAAAAAAATCAGATACGTTAATAAAAATGAATGTTCCCTTAATATTTATTGTTTTACCTTTGTTTCTACCCATAGCAGGGATGCAGAAACTTTTCTAAAGGAGGGCAAGAAATTTTTTTCGAGGAAAGGAACAACAAAGTTAATTTTTATATTGATGTTTTATTTGCAAAATTGTTTTATAAGGCTGTATATTTTCCAAAAAATAGCAATTTTATTGATTATTATTCCCTTTTATATGTTTGAAATATAAATTCAAACGCTGGTTACATCATAAAAGTTAAAAAAAAAATTTAAAGGGGGGGTTGCCCTCTTTTGAGCCCCCCCCCCCCCCCCCCCTCAATACGCCCCTAACCCATAGGTTTTATACAAAAATAAGAAAATCTCATTTTTGACGCCGAACAACTAAAAAACAATGGTTAATTATTTTTTGACGTAAAAACCCAAACTTTAAAATTAAGTTTTCAGAATATTTGAAAAAACGATTAAACTCAACGTGTAAAATAAAAAAAATAATATTTAAAAAAAAATTTATGCAAGTTTAAAAACAAATAAACATAGGACAAAATACAAAGAAAATGTTCAAAAAAAAGGGTTTAATTCTAATTTACTATTTATTTATTAAAATTAAAATGTTTGTCAATATGCTGTAGAATCAATAAAAATTTTGTCCAAAAAGTATTGTGTAAAAGGGATATTTAATTTTTGTATATGATTTTTAGCATTATCAATAATTTACTAATATATTCAAAGGTCTAGACAGCAATTATATTGGAAAATTTCAGTTAATATTTTCTATTTATCCCGCTATAGGTATCAAAACCGCAATTTAAAACAGGCATTGTGAAATGTGCATTAGTATCTTTAATCAAATTTGTAAAAGCAATAAAAATCTTTCTAACAGTTTTGGAGGTCGATAATATTGACTAATATAAGATTAAAAAATCAAAACTAAACGTTTTAATTTATTTCAGTTAACCATCCGTAATATATATCCATTACAAATTATAATAAATATGCAAATTGTTTAAAATCAATTAATTTGAAATACACGATTTTAATTGTAGGAATTAATAAGGCTATTGTGTATAATCTGATTAAAATATAGTCTAACGACATATCCCTTTTACACCTTAAACCGAGAATAGAGTTAAGGAAGCAGGCATTTATTTTGACACCAATTGTCCTATGGAAGGTCTTACTGGCCATTTGTATATGATGATAACTTTATTAATCTAACCTATCTATAAAGTTTAAAAGAACACATGTCTAACAATGGCGGGGGGGGATATATTTATGAGGTACATGTTTATGTTTTGTTAAATAAATTCGTGTCTAATTACATATAACAAATGACAAAGTCAATATTACATATATTGACAAATTTTTTTATTTTGGTCGGGTACCATAGCAGAAACAAGACATGTTTTTATCGCAGAAACAAGTGTTTCCGCTTTAAAATATGGTTGCCCATAAAAACACGGATTTCATTATTTGTAATTTTTGGAATTTAAAATTGGATCAAACATATAAAAATTGTTTAATTGCAAAATAAAATTTTTTGGGATGATTTTGACCCTATATGTTGTGTGACCAGGTCCAAAGTTAAATTAAATTTTTTTCAAAGGGCCGGACTCAATTGTGAAAAATTGTAAAATAACATATTAGTTTTTTTGTTTAGTTTTCTTTTTTTAAAAATTAGATGGGTAAAATAAAAAACACAATTATATTAAATAACATTTTGCTCATTTTTTACAAAATAAAAATAAAATTCGAAGTTAGAAAGGTCAAGTTTTAAACTTTTGAATAGCATATTTTTTACCATGTCTTAAACATAACTTAATTAAAATACAACGGTTAAATAAAATCAAATAAACACAATTTGTATATTATAACATTTTGAACCTTTTTTACAGAAAATTAACATTTTAAGTTAAAAAGGCCGAGTTTTAAAGTTTTGAATAACTCATTAATTACCATATCTTAAATATAATTTACTTAAAATATAACGGGAGGTTAACGAGAGTGTAAAATCGGTGAAGTTAAATAAGTTACTAATCAGGTATTATAAATTGTAAAGTTTTTTGTCGGTAGTGTTTTACCTGCAATTTAAAAGCTAATTTTCTATTTTTTTTTTATTCACAATTTAAATTAATATTAATTTTTGTTTTGGTATTGCTTTACACAAATAGCGATAACATATATTTCTTATAATTTTTAAATAAACCTATTTAATAATTTTAATTTGAGTATTTTACATAATATAATAAATTTTTTACTTGCTCCAGTTATATTGGCTGCGGCTAGTGGAAAAAAAAGTTTTGACGAAAAAAAATTGCACGCATTTGAATGACATTGAGGCGGCTAGTGTGAAAATAAATATAAAAATTTTAAAATTTTTTTTTCAAAAAATACTTTGTTAGGCATATCCTAAAAAGACCAAAAAATCTGAATTCTCATTTTTTAATATTAGCCGCTAAATTTATTTTTATTTTAGAAATGTTTTTTTTTTACAATTTTGAAAGAAGTATTAGCCGGTCATTGTGACTAAAAATTAAAAATTATTCCCTTCTCCCTAATGATTCTTCAACCCTTTGTAAAAAAAATCTTGTGCGCTCTGCTTAAAAAGTTTTTCATAATTAGTAAATTTGGCAAAAAATAGTTGCTTATTTATTGATAGCCCTTTACCGACTTACAAACACGCGTGCAGTTATAACTAAAAGTAAAAATTGCCCTTTAAGTTTGTTTTTGCTTTGTGTCATATAAAATGTACAACGGTGACTTCTATTTTAATGAAAGAGGCATTATTTAGAGCAATAAAATATTCAAAAAATAAAATTTTCAAAAACATATAAAGTGTAAAGGGTGTAATACTGGAGTCCTTATAAGAACCTCAAGCTAAATATGTAATAATTGGACTAGTGGGCCGGGTGGGAGGCTATTATTTTTACACCTTTCATTACAAATAATATTTGCTAAAATTGGTAACAACAAAGGTCAGTGGACGTAGCCTCGCAGAAAATGTATATTTGTCCTTAATATTCTCATTGATCAATTAATTACATTAAAATATAGAGTAAATGTTTAAGATCTCATATTTCATGAACAACAGGGTTGCAGCAACTCTTCTTTTTAATGAGATCAACTTTTGCTGAAAAAAAATATCAATTAAAATATCACAAACTTTTTTTTCCTTCAAATTAATAGTCGAACTTTGAATTTTTTGTGTTTTTAAAGAGAAAGAAATAATATTAGATTAGAACTTGTTTGGTTGTACTTTAAAGGCAGGTCGACGCGCTAGTTCAAGGCTGCTTTCGGCATTGGCTTACGTGATTAGGCGTTATTGTACTTTATACTGAGGAGAAGGAGATCATTCATCCTAATTATTTTTTTGATGGATTCGTAGAAATTACAGGGAAGAAAAAGAACCATTTAATGTTTAGGGAGAAAAAACATTTGATATATATAAAGAAATTATAATTGTAATTAAAACTCAAAAAAAAAACCGAAAGTTCAGGCCCGTTAACTGTATGTACGAGTCTCTAGCTAGCAATAGCAATATATATTTTTTTGAAATTTAAAATAAAATTTAATATATCCTTATATTAACGTGCTAATAATATCTTTTCAAAGGCGCTAAGGATTTATAGGGATTGATGTATAAAAAAGCCTTACAATGTATTATTAATTTTTTTTACGTACTCACTGGCCTTCCACAATCCACTTAGTGAGTTCAACAAAGTAACAGCTAAACTCTATATAAAGATTTAAAGTTATATATTTTACAAAAAAAAAAAATCCGTATTTATAACCGAAGCAATTCGTAAATATGAGCAAACGGTGAGCAGCGAAAAGCGAATTGTACTTTGAAAAGATTATTTGGTAACTTAGAGTTTAGGTCAATCTACTTTTGAACTCGAATAACTTTTACTGTACGCACATTAAATGGCTAATAACGTAGTATGGAGAAAGAGTATCACTTCCTTTAAGTGTTATACGTACGCCATTTTCATCAATACACCCTGCTTTTCAACATTTCTAAATGTAATATTTTTTTTTTGTATTAACTCCTTTCTGAACACAGGTAAAAAGGTACATCCGACGGATAACGTGATGAGATTTGGAGGATGTTTAAATTTGTAACGCTAGAATGCGCGCCGTTTGATGAGATAAACATGAACTTACAAGTATTTATAACGATTATTAAAAAATTTTTGTTTGTGCTGGACCAAACAGGAAAAATCATCCATTGTGGTGGTATTAATTGAATTAGAGGTTCCTTCAAACCTTAGTCAATGTTTTGCGTCTTTAAACTTTAGCGAAACTTTTGGTATTGTTGTGACAGAGATTAAATTAGATATAACGCCCGAGGGAGACATTTTTGGGCTCTCAGAAAAAAAAATGGACGGCTTTATGAGTTCTTGGCAGGGTCACCGATCCAAGTACTTACCAGGATCAGCGCTGCTTAACTTGATTGTGAACATAAGACAAGCTTGCGAGCACTCAAGGTCGTCCGGCTTTATATTTAATAAACTATTATTGAAATATTCGGTATGGTAAAAATGCCACTGTAGCTTTGCGTTTAGGTTTATCCGACAACCAATACTCAACACTGGGACGCATTAACAATATGTCAAACTCTAACGGTCATAAATTTGAGGAGATCCTAAAAATCTGTTTTTTTTCTTTTAATATAGCGTTTTTTGCCCTTAGACAAGTTTCACGTATGGGCTGTGGCTTGTAAGTAAACTAACTATGTATATATATATATATATGTATCGTCTCTCTCACTCTCAGAGCATTCTCATGAGTACAACAAAATGACACTACCATATTATCTTTATCTATCTATCTATATAGTAGTGAAATGTGAGGCGACGAGGGAGTACGACGTACTTTTATACTCCCTTCTAATACATTGTTGTAATGCGTTTTAATATTATACTGTAATATATATCCATTTTCTATTTATACAAACTCTTCTATATAGTAGTAGTAGCAAATGATATGAGGGCTTACTTATATGGTTGTGATAAATTTATTTTGTCAACATTTTATTTTTTATATTTTAATATTGTAATTAATATATTGAAATGATTGTATAGCCAATATGGGCAGGTAAAATTTGACAAAATTTAAATTTTTAAGGTATTTCGCATGTCTAATTTTATTTTAAATTTTTTTTTTTTCAACATTCCTAAAAAATTTTGAGTACAAGGTTCGCCCTTCTGTTGTAATTGTTATAATCGAAAAAATAAATGCTACGGCGCGGCGCGTCTTATTTGAGGTATTTTTTTTAACTCATTTTTTGTTTAAATTTATTTTAGATTCAAATCCTAATAGAAAACACTTTTGTTAAAATAAATTTTTTTTGATAAGGGCACGTGCAAAGTGAGTTTTTATTTTCGTAAAATTTTAAAAATTTTATATTTTTCAAAAAAATTTTTATTTCAGAAAAACCATTTTATGTGGATAAACAAATTTTGGCAACTTTTTAAAAATTTGCGTTTTATTTTAAAATAAAATTTTTCAAAATTTTGAAAATTTCCCAAAAATAAAAACTCACTTTGCACGTGCCCTAAGTATGAAAATAAAAACGTAAATTAATTAGTTGCTAAAGGGCAATTCCCTGCCTACTTAAATTAGGTTTTTTTTATCCTTATAAACCGAAAAAATAAACAACAATGTAAAAAATGTTAAAAAAGTGAAAGTTTGGAATTTAAAGGATTTTTGGCAAAAAAAAAAGCTTAGATTTGATAATAAAATAAAAGGCGGGGAATATGTTAGAGAATAATGAAAAATTAATAATGAATATAATAGTATTTTTATCGTAGTAAAATGAACTTTGTACGCAGGAGGAGTAGTGAGACTTGGTGTGTGTTAGTTTGGCGGTGTATTGTACCTCAAATAAAAAAAGTTCAGTTCTATTTTATTATTATGTGTAGTGTGGTGGTAGGAGTTTGTTCCCTTTTACAGAGCGAGAATTTCCAAAGCTTTCCAGCATTGTTTCCCCCCCTTTTTGGGTTTGCGATTCTTTATTTATTTTTAACCAGCTCTCCTTCACGTATCAAACGGAAGAACGTTGGATTTTCGATAATAATAATAAATGTTTATTTGTTACGGAAAAGTACATAGTACTTTTACAGTATACCACTAACTCAAACTATCTCGGTTTTACCTTATTATAAATTATATTATTATAGTGCCATCATGTGAGTTATAATAGTAAAGGTTAAGAAGTAAATACGCGCGCAATCCAGGGATTCTGTATATAGTATTCCTGGTACAAATGATTATATACATTATAAAATGAAAAAAAAATAACATTATTTGATATGGTGTGATGTGAAACATATTTACATATAGGAGATGTAAATTAAATATTCTTCATTATTCGCATCATTCATATAATAAAAATTAGATTTCAACTTTGATAATTGTATTACCCCTACTTCTTGTATAAAAATTCATTACACTTACATGCAGCAACAGGTAGAGGCAGAGATAATTCCGAAATAACAGGTCGCATCGATGCAAAGGTGAAGAAATAATTCGATGTATAAAAAAGATTGTTTTTTTGAGATATTTTACTTACACATCCGTTAAATAATATTAGAAAATTCAGGATAATAATTTACCAGACGCCTATAAATAGCAACTTACCAAAGAAAAAATTCTGCCAATCTTTTTTAATCTCTTAAACAATTACACCTTTTGTGACCCTTATTTTTATATTAAAGATATTTACAAGTCCATCAAAAAAACTACAAATTACCTGGAATTTTTTTTTCATCAATTGTCAAACTCACACGACCATCCTGTCATTTAATTAAGTTTCGATAAAAAGCAGACGATATTTTATCCGTTCATTCGCAGTAGAGAAGACTTGATCGAAAATTAAAGGTAATTCCATATGATATGACAATTATACAATTTCTAAAGTATCACAATGCTTATATACATAAAAGTTTTTTTGGCTAGGGCTATTTGGTTGGCATGAACCTAACGTGCTAAACTGTTATATTTTTTCTACTCCTATGATCTTGAAGTATTAAAATATGTAAAAGTTTTGCTTTTTTTTTCAAAATAATACCATCAATTGATTCTTAGTTTTACATGACTTGAGTTTCCAAGGTAAGTGAGATGTGCAAGGTCAGTACATCATCCAACCTCTTTACCTCATAATAATATTATTTGTGAGGCAGCGAGGTTAAGTTTATATTCATCTTTTATCACTCCTTCATGTCACACTGTATATCCAATTATGATGCATATAAAAATATAAACTCATATAGGTTAATAAACTAATGTACTTTTAACATTTATAATTTTTAACAATTTATTAATTTAAATTTATCTCTTAATCGAGCTTAGGTGACAAGATTTTGATAGTGCCTATGTAACGAAAACGTCAAGGCCCTAATCACCACATCAGCCTAAACTTTCAGCCCAAAACATATCGTATTTCTTTATAAATTTGCTCATTGCACTTCCCAATGATTACAATAATTAATATATGTAGCTAAGTGAAATGATACAAAATGCTTGATTAGCAGGGCCTGTTGACGGCACAGAGATAGCGAAGACGACAAATGAGTGCAGGTGCTGATAGCTATTTGAAGCTTCAGCTACAAAACGGAACTCGTTTGCAGGGAAATGAAAACGCCCGAAACATCATAGACTGGAATTGTCTTTTGGAACCAACGAATAGCGATGAACTTTCATCCCCGACTTCGTCTCAACGGTCAAGTCCTTCTTCCTCGACCGAATATTCATCCGACCACACAACGATCCCCGTCCCGTCAAACAAATTTATACACCGAGATGACTCTAAAAGTCGTCAAAGTGTACCTACTTCCACCGACTTGTCAAAAAAATATGCTTCTTCGCTTGGGTACGAAACAGATGATCACCGAACATCGAAAAAGTGCAGAACCAGCAGCTGTAGTAGCTCGGACCTGAGAAATTCGATTGGGCAATCCTTAATAGATATTCTGACGAACTCGATTTTGGATACCGGATTTTCAAGGTTTGAAAAGTCATCATCGATGTTATTCAGCCAAAAGGATTTGGAGGTTTACAGCAAGTTGGCCGAATCAGTTTCATTCGTGGATTATAAAGGTAACTTTGTTAGACCTAATATTTTTAGTGTTCAATGTCTTACCCGGGTTTAAAGACGCACAAAAGATAATATTATTAACATTTTTAAATTTTTTCAATACACATACCATTTTAATGTTGCCAAACGGCCTTCTTAGTAGGCCGTTAGCACATATAGGAAAAATCAGCTCTGGTTAGAGCTCTAATTTTGGACGAGGGCTATTTAGCGCATCCTTTAATTTTCCGGGTGTTTAAGATTTTATTAAAAGTGGCATTATATCGACTACACACAAATTTTTGTTGAACCTTACAACTTTTTGACATTTTGAAATACAACACGGCAAAAAATAACTTAGTGTGAGGCTGCAAAATTTTATCTATTTTGTTCATATTTAAAAACACGGTATGGAACAAACTTGATTTTGTTTAGCATTTAAATGTTAATTGCCGTCCCAAGGATTTTTAAAGGGCTTAGAGGGCCCGTTAAAAAAAATTCTAGCGATTTCGGCACATGTAATTTTTGGCCACTTTTGACTAAAATCACCGTATAAATAAAATGGTTCAACTAAAATGGGCGAAATACAAAAAATAAGATATCGGCATGTCAACGTATTTTTGTTTTTCACGAAGTACCTGTTCGAAAGTAGTTAACCTCTCACGGCTTTAATATCTTGCCCTCCGCTCTCCCACCTTTGATTTTTAAAAAAGTCCATGGATCCCATCAATTAATCTCTTCCAAACTTATTTTATTAAGATAATTTTTGATTTAAAATTGATTTTTAAATTAGAGTTGTTTATACTTATCTATGTTAGATACGGCAGGAAGGCCTCTACTGCATTACGCTATCGTTTACGGTAACGAGCAACTTTTTTACTTCTTGCTGCACCATGGTTCGGACATCAAGGCCCGAAATAAAGTAAGATATAAACATTAAAAACATACTTTTTCTCTACAAAACGTGAGGAGAATCGCTTCTTTCACTGATTTAAGATCATAGTTGGGACTCGAAAGCCGGCCCACCAGGCTCTAAGTCGGGCGGGGGGAGGGGGCAGACCGGGCTTAGATTGGAAATAATAATTTTGGGCTAGATCAATGGATTTTCAAATTTAGCGTTTTTTTACGAAAAAAAACTTTTTTGAACGTAATAAAGCTATTTTGCTCTCATTACCGTGTCTTGTCAATGGTTAGTTTTTAATTTAAAACAATCGGATTTCCTATCAATCAAAACGCATTTTAAACGCGTTTCAGCAATGCCGCTGAGGCAAGCAAATTGTTTGTATATGTCAGCGTCCAAACGCAATATTCTGCCGGCGGAATATTGTCTGGACTTGATCTCAACGTCCAAAGCTTATATTCCGCCGGCGGAATATAAATTGGCGTATAGTCAACGACCAAAACGCATTTTCGCCGGCGGAATATTGTCTGGACTTGAGCTCAACGTCCAAAGCTTATATTCCGCCGGAAATTTTTTGCAAAATTTAAGGGACAAACAGACTTTATGTGATTAATTTTGAAATATTGATTATTAGACGTTTTTGATTTTTTATGCTTAGAATATGAAATGTTTAATGAATAGAGGTCATGTTGAATTTAAAATTACGGTTAAGGGCTAGAATAGTGCTAAAAACTTTAAGATTTAAAGGTACATATTTGGACCGGTGTATTTAGAAGCGCTTTAACTGCACATTTGAAAGCGCTTAGATTTTTTAGATACCCTCAAAAATGCGCTAATTTTAAAAAACCGCGCAGTTTATTTGTTTTTAAAATTAAGCGAAAGACTCTAAAAAACGCCGAGGTATTTCTGTAATGTACCTGTGACTTTAAATGCACCAAGAATCCTAACTCGCAATAAGGATTTAAATGTAAGCAGGAAAAAACATACTAAGGTGCCCTAAAACGCTAGGTGATATTGAGAGCACGCAAAAGACTCCTAAAATAGTAAAAAAATGAATTAGGACTGAGCACAGGCGTCGAACTTTCAGAAGCACCAAAATAATAAAAAATTTACAACTTTTAAGATTTATATGAACCTTATTTAACCCTTTGTTAATATTAGGGCATTCCCTGCCTAGCTGGCCCTTAAAAATGCGATATTGGAATTAATGGAAGTTTATATTTTTTGGCGGCAACATCTGCTTATATTGTGATGATTTATTGCTTTTTACCGAGTTGGTAGCCTTTAAATTTAAAAAAAACAAATTTTGGTTCTAAATGCGCGCCTTTATAAATACTCAGCGTCAATTTAATATCGTTGGGCGTTTGAAAATTTTAATGTAATTTATATTTTGCACGTTAGAGGTTTCAAGTTTAAGATACCTCAATTCTTTACAAAATAATTGGGGCGATCTTAAATTCAGGATCAGTGCTTTTGAGCCTTCATTGGTTCCCTTTTAATAACCAAAAGTTTTTAGGTATGTGAGTATGCGTCTTTTCAAATATTGGCTGGGAATCCAAAAAGATTGTCAAAATATACATATTAGATAAACTTTGAACTTGAAATAATATTGAGCCTATAATAATCCAACCGTATTTCTTTATTCCTTTAAAATATTTTAATTCTTAATTGGTAAAAAATAGGAATATTGAATTTAAAAAAATTTTAAGGAAGATCTAAAGCCGGTTCGTTAACTGGACTAAAATCGGAGATATTTAACTTATAAACCTTCCAGTAAATATCGCATTTTAAAGGACCAGCTAGGCAGAGAATGCCCTAATATTAATTAAGGGTTAAATAAGGCTTATATAAATCTTAAAATATGTAATTTTGTTATTTTGGTGCTCCTAAAAGTTCGACACCTGTGCGCAGTCCTAATTCATTTTTTGCACTATTTTAGGAGTCTTTTGCGTGCTCTCAATATCACCTACGCGTTTTAAGGCACCTAAGTATGTTTTTTAAATACCTGTTTACATTTGAATCTTTATTGCGAGTTAGGATTGGTGCATTTAAAGTCACAGGTACATTACAGAAACTCGGCTTTAGAGTCTTTCACTTAATTTTAAAAACAAAAAAAATTGCGCGATTTATATAACATTAACGCACTTCTGAAAGTATCTAAAAAATCTAAGCACTTTCAAATGTGCAGTTAAAGCGCTTCTAAATACACCGGTCCAAATATGAATTTTTAAATCTTTAAGTTTTTAGCACCATTTTAGCCCTTAACCCTAATTTTAAATTCAACATGACCTCTATTCATTAAACATTTCATATTCTAAGCATAAAAAATCAAAAACGTCTAATAATCAATATTTCAAAATTAATCACATAAAGTTCACTGTTTGTCCCTTAAATTTTGCAAAAAATTTCCGGCGGAATATAAGCTTTGGACGTTTAGCTCAAGTCCAGACAATATTCCGCCGGCGAAAATGCGTTTTGGTCGTTGACTATACGCCAATTTATATTCCGCCGGCGGAATATAAGCTTTGGACGCTGAGGTCAAGACCAGACAATATTCCGCCGGCGGAATATTGCGTTTGGACGCTGACATATATAACCATGATTTATGTGCTCATTTTGAAAAATGAAAACGAAAAAAGACATTGCCTATCCCACAAATTTTTACTTTATAATAGATAAATTTAATCATTTTATTGTCTAGCTTTTAACTCGCGAGTGCTATGTAAGGGTTTATACGGCCAGCCCATCTTTTTTGAATATCTTCAAAAATATGTAATAATGTCTTTCAAATTTTTACTTTAATGAATATTAAATAAAATTTGCTTAAAGTCAAATATCAAAATTCGTTTAAGAATTAGAATTTCAATTGATGTCCCTATGGCCCATTGTCAAAATTGTAAAAACAGTATTTGTTTAATAAATTTAGGACAAACGAAACATTATAATTTTTAAAATCTTTTTCAATTATATTTTAAAAGTGCTTTTTTTCCCCTTTTTTTTAAATTTACCAAACTTAAATACACAATTTTTTTAAATAATATTAATATATTTAGTTTAAAAACGCTTACTAAAAAAAAATAAAATCCCCATGTTTCAGATCTTTGCGTTAACCAAAATACAGTATTTATTAATGATAACTTATATTAACATACAATAAAGTGCACGTATTCTTCTTTAAAATAATGAACGAAGTCCATAGCTTTGAAACACTTAATTTATACAGGCTTAAATTGACCTCACCATACCGTTCGCTTTACAGAATTCTTACCATAGCACCCGTGGGATAATGCGAGAGTCAATCTTGGCTAGGTGTATTTTTGATGTCACACTTTGTCAATTCGGCAATTTTTTTCTCGTCTTTACCCTAAAATTCTCATTTAAACACCCCCCCCCCCACCCTTGACACAAATACACTCTGTCCGAATTAAGTTTTATAAATAAATATGATTTTCTCATCTCTGACGATATGTGTAGGAAGGTAATAGCGCACTCCACGTAGCTTGCATGCAAAAGGAGCCCCTCCGATGGATCCCGGGTCTGATACGTGCTGACAACGAAATTGGCTTAGATGACCTAAATGACCGATGTCAAACACCTCTACATGTCTTGTTATGCAGTAATACCACAGTTTCATATACCTTTCACAACATGCTCTTACAAATTTCACAATTTTTTTGTCACCTTTTTAGATATTTTGATGGGGATAAGCTACTAAACGTATATTAATTATTTTGTCAATCGAGTCAATTAGTTTGCTCATTAAAGCAAAAACGTTCACGAAGATTTCACTAGAAAACAAATGACACGAACGACATTTATTTGAAAAATGATATAGCCAATTAACCCCCCTTGTGCTTCTATAAGTGTTAATTACCCCCATCTTGATTGCTTTTTTGCGACTCATTTTAGCCTTGTTTAAATATATGGGCGTAATTCAAAATGAAGCACCAAACCCGTTAAATTAAGCTTCCCAATTATTGAAGGGTCATTTATAAAGCCTGTTTTTCCTTGAGGACAACTTAAGCAATGGTCGGAGTATATAGCCCGGTTAATATTGGTTAATGTGTGTTTTAAACGTTTATCAACCGTTTGCTTAACCCTGATTATATATAAGCTAATTTAAATTTTATATCTTTCCCCCCTTTTTAACTAGCGTCAGTATAAGACCTAGTGTTAAGTAATTGCACCTGTAACAAATTTTTTTGCACCACCTTGATTGTTTGACTTGAATCAAGTTAGACTAAAGCTAAATTATATTACATTTTAATTTTAATTTATTCTTTTAAAACTGCCTCTAGATCCCCAAATGACTGACGTGGGCGAAACCGTAATCTGCATAAACATTTTGCTAGGTAGGCCTTCAAAATTTACGTCCACAAATGACCTAACGACATATAAAACGGTCGATCCACCTAATCATTTACGCCACAAAGAAAAGATGACCAAAATCTTAACAACTCGTGATACGGACGATAATCTGACACCCCTATCTTGCCTTAAATTCCTCCTATTCCGTCGCAAGTATAAAAGACCTTTTTTTTTGCTTAACTTTAGGTAATTTGAATTTATAAGATTTAATATTCTCACTTTATTAATCACTGGACATATTTCCATTGACAGATAAAGCGGTATTTGATATTAATAGTATTTTATGTGATATACATGGTGACAATTTTTAAACATATTTAGCCGGGACAATTTAAACAGTAACAAGTTTATCAAACTATAAACAAATGTTAATTTAGTTTGATCTAATCACTTATGTACTCTGAATTTGCTCAAGCTTATATTTCAATATTTTTTCAAATAATTAAAAATAGTTTCTAATAAAAGTTTTTTTTTACAATCTGACCGTTTTGTATGAAAATTAGATATATCCAAATGATATATGTGTGCATGCAGATACAATTTAGCATATTACGCTGCTCTACATTTGCTAAAAGCCGGTGCGTGCCCAAACTCAGATGATAAATATGGACGAACTCTCCTATCTTACTCAATCTCACATCTTGATGAATCTTTTCCACTGTCTCGTCTCCTAGTCAATTACGGGGCCGTGGTTTACGCCACAAATCTCCTATACCTTCCTTTAGAAAATGAGCACACCTTGAAATCTAATGAAAACCAATACGAATCTAACAAAATGGCTAAAATTGAAAAATTATCTCAATCGAATAAGTTTCATTATAATCAATTTGCTCCAAAATCGCAAGAAACTACATGCACAAACGGTAGGCCTTTAAAAGAGAAAAATTCTGCAAGTGCCTTATTGTACATGCCTTCAGTCAAATACCTTCTACGTAAAGGTCACCATTTGCTAGGTACAAGTATGATTTCTAACCTAATCTAGGCTGTATCTTATAGTTAAAAAAATCATTCATAAATTTTTTTGCTGGGCGTATTGTGAACAGGAAAATAATATTTTATTTTATTAATAGGCCGTTAAGTTTTTTTTTCATTTTTTTTTCTTTATTTAGGCCACGTGCAGGAAGTTTTTATTTCGTATATTAATATTTTAAAAATTTAAATTTTTAAAAAATTTTTTGGTTTAGAAAAAGTATTTTATGTGCATAAACTAAATTTGGCATATTAAATAATTGCGTTCATTTACAATTTTTAAAAATTTTACGAAAACAAAAACTCACTTTGACGTGGTCTTATATAAATGAGACGGGCCACCTTAACGGTGGGCGCTGATTGACCCTGCGGAGCGTTATAAAAAGTCTTTTCAGGGTTCAAAAGAGGCGCAACTCACAGACGGGTATGCCGATTATAGGGAAAGAAACTTAAGCTAACAGTTTTTTTTATATAAAAATATTGTTTTTAGGAACGAACGAGAAACTTTTTTCCAGCCGTTCATTTTACCCGGTCGATTTCAGCGTCAGTGATGGATGCAAGGAACAAATCGTATTTGGTGAATATCCTTTATGGAAAAAAATGGCCCATACTTCAAACGTCGCTCAACGATTACGAAAACACAACACTTCATATAACCAAGGGTATAATTATATACTAATATCTACCTTGTTTTTATTCTATATATTTTATTTCATTTATTACCTATACATGATTCCTTCCATATTTATATTTACTAAAAACCATAGGTATGACCGTCGCAATCATACTCCAAAAAACACCTCCATCCCATATGAACATTGCCAAAACACCTCTAGTTCTTCTATGCAAATCAACAGCTCTAATCTCTATAAAAAATCCCAACGAATAGTTACACCCTTTATCCTTTACCGTGAACATTGTCCCTCTTGTCACACGCTCGACCCTCTGACCCCTAAATCTCAGTACAAGCCGTTACGTTTCCCAAAGGCACCTCCATCTAGATTTCGATTGCCATCATTTTCTGATCCCTGGTCAGGGAACCACGTTATGGGTGATAGGAATGAAGACGAAAAATATTTTGAATCAGAGGAATACTCTGTCTCCGAAAATAAACCGGTCAATGCAAGCAGCGTTTATGACAACAGCGCTTTAGTTGACGATTACCAAACCCGGTATCCTATCATGAATCGAGCTCTTCGGAGGAGAACATCCTCACCCCTATGTTTCTTCAGGCCCCCTCCCGTCTTTAGCAATATTGATGGCAGCAATGTAAACCATGCGATTGATAGGAATGTATTAGACGCGAACAAAAATGAACGCCGTTGGGTTGCGCAGTTTTAGAGGATTAGATAATTCCTTAAGTGTTTATCAACACCAATCTAATTTATCGTATACCGAAGATTACAATGCTTACAATTGCGACGAATGCTTTGAATATATCGGAGAGGATGATAATACGGGCATACCCCAATGTGCGGTTAATGTAGAGGACGGTAATGAGTTTGACAATAGCGATTTAGATGGTGCAACCAATTTTGCTTCCCCTATTTTTTTACACGAAGACGAGATAAACACAGATGATGAAAATGATGAGGATGACCACAATCCAGTGTCTAACTTACAAAACATTCCAACAACTGATTGCTTAAATAATTTTCAAAATCGAGACCTACACCAAAGATTATCGTATGCCAATGATATAACACCCAAATCAATCCTAATTTCGTATGATTTGCATGATAATGCCTCTAATATATCCAAAAATTTAATATCTCGAACACCGACCACACAAGCCACTCGCTATAAACGCAAGTTACCACCTAACGGTGCATTTAAAAAGTTCAGAACTTTCCCAACTCACAGTAAACAAGCAAATCCAATTCAAAATTTTTACTGCAATACGACTCAAAAATTCAGGAGTATTCGCATAGACGATGACCAAAATTGCTTTGATTGGTACCTAAGGGTCGTTATTTCGAGGCGCACTCTTGAGGGCTCGACTCTCACGTTGGCGCTTTTGGCGCGTGTTATGGGCGCCGAACCTTTGCGTATGCGCGCTAGCGTTATAAGATCCATGTTTAACCACTTGCAATGTTTCCGAGTCCTTGGTCCGCTCTTCCTTAAAATAAAAATTTTAATGGCCCCGTATTGGAACCAGCCGCGTAGCTTGAAATACTTGGCAAGTGTAAAGGTGAGACATCTCTTGGTCTCTGATTTACCGACGAATGCCACAAAAACTGCCGAAGCGTTATCGACATCTTTACCAAAAAATTTATCCGCTACTGTAGTTGATACCATTCAAACAACCGCCAGCGATGCGCATAAGTCACCATTTTACATTGATCCTTGTTATTTACGCCTTGAGAATGGCATAAAGTTGCCCCTTCCACTCTTGAATTACCTGCTTATGAGTGATATAGATGATGATGAACATAGAAATTTAGAGTTTAGTTGACCATTCCTGTCATACCATCAATTTAAAAAGCTCTACGAGAATATTTAAAAGAGATGATTTTTTGTGAAATTCGTTCACTGTCAACAATATTTCCCTTTCCAGCAATATCATCACAATTGTAACAATAAGAATATTAATACGTTAAGTTAGGAATTGGTTAGGGTTAAGCTAAATAGGTTAGATTATGATAATTATTAAATGCATAGGAAAAGGTTAATGGATAAATATTTAATAAAAGACAACCAGTAGTAGCAAATTCTTCCAGTGGAAGAAATTAAAAAAATTTTACTACCAGAATTTATAATTATTTCGACCAGCCCTAATTTAACACCTCCGGTAATGTGGGCTAAGACGTTATGCCAAAAGTTGATTGGCCTTAAATTATATGTTTTGATACGGAACTGCACGAAGATCTGGCTATGGTGGCGAAAAATTAATCGTATGATAGGTTTTTATCTACATGAGCGCGTTAATTTTAGTTTAAAAAAACGATCCCTTATGTAATCAGCCGCAAAAACGGGCCTGGACTGAACTTAATTTACCTAATTGCTATAATTTTAATGTATTTGGACTACACATTTCACACCTTATATTTGATCTTTATATAAAATACAAATAAAGCATTAATGGTTTTATTCAATTTACATTCAAAATGTAAACGAGACGAACAGAAAATATACAAAAAATATTCCATTGGCTTAGCTAACGGGCTAAAAAATAATTTTAAAGATCATTTCTAGCTATGGGTGTGCCTAGACTGAAAAAATCACAAATATAAATTATCACAATGGAATTACTGCAAATTTTACGACCAGTGCCAAAAATTATGTTTTTTATCTGTTTTTATATAATGGCATTTACGTACAGATTTCTTTAAATTATATATTTGAATTTATATCAAATTTAAATTGTCATTTTTTTTTATATACGCGTATATATCCTCCACTAATAATATTTTAACTTTGAATATTTGAAAAGAATCGATGAATGTGTCAGTCTTGGTTGGTAGTATAATTTTTTAATTGCTTATTCACCCACTTTTTAGAACTTTGCAATATCTGTGAAATCTTAAGGCGACTCAAAATATAAACCAAATATACGCGCTACTTTAAAGTATTTAAAAACTCAAAATGCAATCTCAATATAGTATGTAAAAATTATCTTGTTCAATATTTAAATTTTTTATGCATTTTTAACCAATTTTGATACATGTTCTTTAGATTTTCTTAATACCTTTTTATAAGACATTATTTTGATACAATTTTTATAATAATAATCGAATAATCGAAGCATACCCAACTGCATTTATTAAAACTTGGATATTCGATAATATAAATTTTTTGCATTTCACATATTATTTTATTTATAAATATTTTCAAATATATAAATACAAATATGATTTAATCTGAATTAGATCTTTAGGCAGTAATATCATTTTGTATTAGGATGTTGCAGTCATTACTAGATTTTGACATAAATTTGTACTTAAAAGAACTTTGCTCTATAACATTTTATAGCTCGTTACAAGTAGTTTTTTTTTCACATAAAAAATTAATAATTTAAGAAGTTGGGCAAGAAATTGCAAAAAAAGATTCTTTTTTCAATTTTTTTGAATATTATATAATAAGGATTTGATTAGTTTATTAATTAAATCTTAACTTAATCGACCCCATTGAAATAATTTATCTTAAGGTCAAATTTTAAAAAACTAAATGAAAAATTGGCGCCTAATATCTGAATTCCCTATTTAAAGTTTAACATAATTGGATAAGATTAAAAACGCGAATTTGCCACATGCCAACGCTATAAAATGTACTTAAATCGTTTTGTTAGATAGCACTAATTAGCCATCGAAATGACTCGGTTTGTCCATCCTAAAGTGGTTAAAAAAAATTGCAAAAGACTGACACATTTTTAATTTAAATTTTGGAAAAAAATTATTAAAATTACCGCCAAACTAAATTAATCATAAATGTAAATTTTCTATACTGTAAGAAGATCCTAAAGGCGATAGGGGCGGGGGATTCTAGATACTCAACCACACAAAGTTCGATTAAATCGGGCAACAAATATTGGACCACCTTAAGCAATATTTATGGCAACTGTCAAGTTTAAGGTGCTGATTACGAATACGAAATTAGAATTTTAGTCAATGCCTCATATTTTTTTTATTTGCTGTCAAAAATGAGATTCCTATATTAGGGATTTGGGCTTTTATTTTATAAAACCTAAGGTTAGAAACAAAAGTTTACAAATTATTCGGATCAAGAACATATAACGTAACGTAAGGCGTTTAAAATTTTTTATATTGTTTTAAATTAGTGGTTTTTGTAATATAATTTTTTGTTCTTAAATAACTTGAAAATAAATTTTTAATAATTTTGATTAATAAACGCTTTTAGACAAAGATTTTATAGGGAATTGAACTTAATAGTTTGAAAAAATTCTATGGATTTTTTTTGAACTTTGGCTCCATCATAAAAAAATTGAAGTGTGAGAAAACTAAACCCGAGATAGTAATGCGAGAAATTTTTTTGCAAAACCCTGTAAAAATCGTTTTTTTTGTTGTCGAGAGTCATATAATTATCAAAATTTGTCTGCATGTAAGCAATCCATTCCGTCAATATACAATATCATTTGGGGTATTTAATTAGTTAAACTATTCAACCAACTTGTACGACCATGAAATATTAAGCAGTTTTGCCATAAAAATTTAATAAGCCATTGTGCTCTTTTTTCCGCTGAATATACTTCAATATATAAAAATTCCAAAATAATTTTTGTTTTAAAAGGATTATTAAGGTAAATTGATGAAGTTTGTTTTATCAAACGGATTATATAAGACAAAGTTATAATGCATTGTAAATAATTTTAAACAACCTTATAAGTGTTGATTTTTTAACTAGTTTTGTTAAAATTGGAGGAGGCCAAATATGAGGTAAACTCCTCCCAATTTGAGTCTATTTAAAAGTAGAATGCGGGGTAACGCCCGTGTCCAGGAGAGACATTATAGTGTCTGGTGGTTTTTTTCCCGCTTTTGGCCTTAAATGCCTGGCAAAAGTTTGTTAGCTAAATAATTGGATTAGGGCATATTTTAAGCTCGGAGCGGAATCGCATTGAAAACTAATAAAGGCGCGTTCAAAGTTCATTCTTTAGAAAATTTCTAAAAAAATGCTAAAATTTTTTTGAAAAAAATGAGGTTTAATGTTAAAATTTTTTTTAAGCTTTAAAATATATAAAAAAAATGATTTTAAAGCGATTATTAGCTATGTTTATAAGGATTTAGATATATATACTAGCTATTGCTAAGGATATAAGAGAATATTGTAAAAAAACAATATTTTTCGATGTAAAAACTTAAATATCTTTTTCAGAATTGAATGTGCCCTAAGGTAGAACTATTTTCCATCTGCATACAAAAAAATTTATTTTTTATACCGAGGTATTTTTCTAAAAAAAAAAATTATGAAATTTAATGATTAATTTTTCAAAGTGGCCAGGCGAAAGAGTGGTTAATTTTAAGAGCCGTTAAGTTACAAATATTAGTTTCTTTTTTACCTAGAGGCATTCCAGACCTCAAGGGCCAGGAATTTTTTTAGGGAACTTGATATTTTAACTGTTAACAATCGTGTTTGTGCAATTTATTTTTTAAAACTTTTTAAACCTTAATAATGACTTGAAAGATTTTTCTAATATAAATGGTGTTTTGTGGGACATCATCTATTTATATTTTAATTTTTTAGGGAAGCTTGGGTTTTTGAAAGTACCCCCTTCCCTGCGGACCTGGTTTATAATTAAAGTTTTGAGTAAAGCACGGTTTCAAATATAATATGTGTCCAGAAGTGAAAACATAAAAAGAAAATATATAATCAAGCTTTGGCCATAAATATCAAATAAAAAAAAACAAGGAGTGTCGATGTTTAATTTTTGATGGGACAGTGATGCAACAATCGGTATATCAAATGTCATAAAGTCTCTTCCGTCTCCGCCCTTTCAAAACCATTTTCTCCATAAGGGTTTGCAACGATTTCAAATCCGTACCCGAGTCCATATCGTGGCTTAGCATGTCGGGAATCTCGAGACCAACTAAAGTTTTTACATGAGGGAATCAATTATGTTTTGTTGTTTAAGGCATGTTCAAAATAAAGATTTGATTTTTAGCAAAAATAAATTCTGGTTCCCCTAAGAAATTCAAATAAAGAAAAATACGGCCCAAACGTCGTTTACTACAGAATGCAACAAAATATTTTTACTAAATTATTCATCTATGGAAATAAAATATATAATTAACATTTGACTTAATTATTTTTAATTTAATTTGACATAAATATGATTTTGAACCTGCTCAAAATGAAATATAAAAGCACAACGGCTCCATGCTAAATTTTATTATACAAAAACAACCACCTACTTTTACCCTGGCGGATTGTAGTCATTAAAATATCTATCAATACCTCAAAATTCCATTTCACTAAAAAATGTTAAAATTATAATATTAATTACGTTTAAATTTACCACAATAGTGGCTATTTAAATAAAAAATAAAAATTTTCATATTGAATCTTTTATTTAAAATTTTTCTACCCTGGGAAAGTGAATTCTTTTACAGTTCTTCCTTTCCTTGAATTTTACTAAAATTGAGAAGCTGAGCTCTCTATTACACAGGTCGAAATATCAATGTCAGGAAAAAAAAATTTTGGATATTAGATATAGTTTCTTTAATGGCTTATCTCATAAAAATTTTCCGTGTAGTTATTTTCTTCTTCAAAGATTTTGCTCTGTCCATATCAAAAAAAATGGCCATTTTTGACTAAATTGGGGGATTTCGCGATTCAAAATACCAAAAAATTTTCCAGTGAACTCTTTACATTTCTTCTTTCTTATTAAAATCCGTTGTAACCTACATTTTTTATCTCAACTAAAGAGAATTAAAATCAAGTTTAACAAGCTCTTAACTTTATTATACAATATATTTGGCGCCCCAACCTAAATATGACCCAATTTATTAAAGTTTGATTATTGAAAACATGATGAATGTTGAATAAAAAAAAATAACTGTTTTAAAAAAAAAAAAATTTTTTTCTTTTTTTTTGTTTCTAATAATTCTACGTAAAATTTCGAGATATCTGACTTACTCAAGTTTGATTAGGTGAACGGATGAAAATTCCTAAGATGGCAGGTTTGATCCCTGTAGTTAGCTCATAACTCTTAAAAATTTGTTGACCTGTGTTATTCACTGATTTTTACATTTATCATAGCTATTAAACCAGGGCTGGGAAAAAAAATTAAATGGGCTTTTTTTTAACAAGTTTTTGAGTTTAATTTCCAAACAAACTCGTGGGCATGGCAAAAGAAAAGCCCCTTTTTTGCTTAAAGAAAAGGGGCATGTTTAAAAAAAGCCCCTTTTCAAAAAAAAACTCCTAGGAGCTTTAAGAAAAAATAACCCACCCATCATTTCTATAAAGAAAAAATCAAATTTTTCGAAATTATTATAAAGAAAACATATAATGGGTTTTTTGGGGCTTTTTTTAAGAGCCACATTTTGTGGGGTTTTTTTTGCCCCTTTTCTTAGTAAGAGCTTTTTTAAAATTCTTATTTTGGCCCTTTATTTGTAGCCCCCTTTCTTTTTTTATGTTTTAGGGGAAAAAATGAGCCAAAGTTTTTTGGCTCATTGTTTTCCCAGCCCTGTATTAAACTAAGAAGGTTGATGATCTGAAAATTTCCAGAACCGGCCCTATAAGAGCAATACAGGCAATAATTTGGGCCGAGCAACTTTAATAAAAAATTTATATAAGGGCGCCAATGTGTTACACACTAATCTGGCTATATAAACATTTTTATGGCTGGGGCACACCTATGGTATTGCATCCAAAAACTTTAAAAATTTACGCCATCGCAATTTAAAATTTGTATGCTTATTAGAGAGGAAAACTTTTATCAAAACCTTTATTCATTCATCCTTCTCGGGCGTTAACCTTTTTCAATCCAGTCCAAAAATGAAGTAATGACGTTTTTTTTATTAGATAAAAAATTTGTTTTTCACTATGAAAACAAATAAAATCAATTAAAGTGAAAAAATACATCAATTTTAATTAAAATTAATTAAAGTTATTATGACATAAAAAACCAAGTTGCCCCATGGTTACCAAAACTTATTAACTATTGTAGCTGTGAAATGAGTAATTAGAATTAGTATGAGCTCTAACTAACGGGCCTTTAAGAAATGGCCGACATTCTATACGTAAGATAAAAACTTACAGATTCTTTTTAAGGCACTGGGTGCTAAAACAAAGTACCTATTATTGTAACCATTTTCCCCAGTCTTTCCTAAGATATAAAAAAGATAAATGTAATCATAATTATTATTATTTTGGATAAACACCAAATAGTTGTACTTACCAATTTCCGGTTACTCTTATTTAAATAGTGAAACATATTTATTAGTTAAAAAAGGATAAATGGTATATAAACAAGGGTCTGAAGAACCTAATTAAATATTATTATTTTTCGCAATGTATATTAAATTTGTAGCAAATTCATAGATCTTGTAATAAATGTATGTTAAACTGAAGTTTAGCATATTAAAATAACCAAGTTTTTTAACTTCGAGAACCGCAATGTATGAATGACCCTAAATTGAATGTTAATGAAATATAAAAGATTTTAAGCATTTACTAATTGTGTGCCTATAGGGTTGTTTACTTTACAGTTATGCCATCTGCAGCCATTTCATAGGGAGCAGAGGAATTTTTAATAATATATATAACATTAAAATGTTCTCTCCTTTAGATAAAATGTTTTAATAAATAAAATCGAAGAAATTATGCTTTTTTAACAAATAGTTTTTTCAAATGAATTATTCCTCAAATTTTTGTATAAAATTTATCAAGCACTAAGTAAATAAATAAAAGGACAAAGAATTAAAATTTTGAACCAAATCTTGCATAGTAAATTTGTTATGATTTAATTTAATCCGATGTAGTTTATAAATCATCAATAAAATAATTAAGGTAAGAAAAGGCATACTTATTGGATATCGCTTCACGAATTGATAACTGGACCTTGAGAGTTCATCTTTTGGGTTCATTAGGTATTCCAAAAAAGCTTGATCAAATGATTTTTCTGGTGCAGGTTCAAGATCTCTTTCCTGTTTCAGCACTTTCTCATCCAAAATAAATTAAACTTAGAAATTTTCGAGAGTTATGAGCTAACTACAGAGATCAAACCTGCCATCTTAGAATATATCAAATCTGTTTACCGTTTTTCCTGATCAAACTTAGTTAGACAGTTATAAACATTGAATATTTTAGATAAAAAGGTTAAAAACCAAAAAAAAAATTTAAAAAATAAAAATAAATTGAAATTTTCTTTTAACATTTTTACAATAGTTAAACTGTTAAATTTAAACTTCAAATAATATTTTCATTAAAAATATCGTGTCGTATTTAAGTTTGGACGCGAAACATTTTGTATTTTCTAAATGCCGATTCAAGAGCTTGATATATTAATTAATTTTTTTTTCCATTATTTGTGATCAAAAATATAAGTTACAAGGGATTTTAATATGCAAAAAAGATATTTAAATTTTTTTTAGGGTATATTTAGATCTGTCAATTTGGTCAAAAAAAGGCATTTTCCGTTATAAACGGATTTAAGGAGCCAAAGACGGAAGAAACTAAGAAAAAGGAAAAACATATATGTGATTAGGCTATCATTGGGATGCATTCTTTTATGTTTTCATAATAATCCCGTTTCTGACATAAATATTTGTTGACCTGTGATTAGGGCATGTCAAAACTCCGGAGTTTAGAAGAAGTTCATAAACTCCGGAGTTTTTTATTAAAGTTTGCTAGTTAATATATATAATTACTACATAATTAGCTGCTCTTTCATTTATTTACAACTTTCATTAAACAAAAATGAGTTTTGACTACAAAAATACAAATTCCAATATTTTCAATAAGCTATTGTTTACTAGCAAATTCCAAAAAACTAAAACTTCGGAACTCCAGAGTTGATGGACTCCTTCCCGACTCCCGGAGTTTTGACATGACTTACCTGTGTTATAACTGAAACAAAAAACATTAGCTCTTTTAGCTAAACTTTTATTTGATGGCAATATTTATATAATAACGAAAACATGTAAATCATTTCAATTTTTGATTAAAATTATTTTAGCTATTGCGTTAAAGAATTAACTAAAAGTAAGGAGAATCCTATTTATAGCAAAAATTCCTATTGCCCAAAATAATATCTATATATTGAATAGGTCTTTTATTCTAGAGCCTTTAGAGTCATTTGGTCTAGCATCACAATTCATTAGCTATATGTTTTATAGGCACTGACCTGGATTTGTCATTTTCCTCTTCAGGTATTCTTTCGCTCGAGTATCCAGGTATTTTGAGGTATTTTCAAACCAGGGAGTTGCCTTCAGAAAAACGTTTTCCGAGTCTTTGATTGTAATGGACATGAATATTGACACAAGCAGCAAGAGGCAATTTGGAATTTTTAGCATGTTTTCTATATAGTGACGATACATTTATTATTATTGAATGGCTAAGTAAAGTAAGTGGCCACGATTACGGCGCTATCATAGTCATCCAAGACCACAATACATATGGCCATTTTTTAACGAGTTTTTTTAAAATTAAAAACAAATATTTCGGAGCTAAAGGAAATTTTATTTAATTACAACTGAATAAACAGTTGTTATAAACATATAGTCAATTAGGGTTATACAGTCTGCATTTTTTTGAAGACATATATGATTTCTTACATATTACCAGGGCTGGGGAAAAAAATAAATGGGCTTTTTTTAACAAGTTTTTGAGTTTTTTTCCCCAAATGCCCACAAACTCGTGAGCATGGCAAAAGAAAAGCTTCTTTTCTCGCTCAAAGAAAAGGGGCGTATTTAAAAAAAGCCCCGTTTCTTAAAAAAAACTCCTAGGAGCTTTAAGAAAAAATAACCCACTCATCATTATTATAAAGAAAAAATCAAAACTTTTTCGAAATTACTATAAAGAAAACAAAAAATGGGCTTTTTGGGGCTCTTTTTAAGAGCCACTTTTTGGAGTTTTTTGCCCCTCTTCTTAGTAAGGGCTTTTTTTGAATTCTTTGGCCCTTTATTTGTAGCTCCCTTTCTATCTTTAATTTTTGGGGGGAAAATGAGTTAAAGTTTTTTGGCTCTATTTTCCCCGCACTGCATATTACACATATCGAAAAAATGAAGACTGAGGTATTACCTGATTTAAATGATATTTTCATTAACCGTTATTCTCAATTTCCTAATATATATTGCACATATCACAAAATAACCCGATAACTGTTCATTTTAAATATAATCGTCAAAATAATAACTTGAATTAAGCAGGTAACATTTTTTTTCTGATTTTGTTACAATTTAAAAACAACTGTAAAATTTTTATTGTTAAAATTTCAAAAATGTGGCTTAACAAAAATTTTAATCATAAATATAACTCAATCTTGGTAAAGTGGATAATAAGAGGGCACAAAAATCTATACTTATTATAATCTTGACAACATTTTGTCATTGTGTAATTGAATAGTCACTCAAATGCTAAATGTCCCGATCCTCTTTTACCCCACTCTCATGTTCAAAGAGATCAGACCCTATAATTGGATTTATGGCGATTAGACACCTATTTAACTAAATGTCTTTCGACCGGTTCCCTTTTGCCCGTCTGTCATTTTTGATCTAGCCTAACTCGTCATCATAATTTATCTAAATAGCCCACTTTTGAGCAGTTGTATTTAAAAAAAAACATATGTGAATATACAATTTTTTTTAGATGTATAGCTTATTAAAACAAGGTGTGGTGTGAAGTGTCAATAATACTGCTAACATCAAAATCAAAAAGAAGTGAAAATCATTCAAAGCCCGATCAAATTCGTTTTACAACAGTATTTGATGCAAAATATGCCATAATACTACACATGAAAGGATGTTAAATTAAGAATCCTTAGTCCCTGGAACTTGATAGAAAATTATCATAAGTATATTCTAGATGATTTGACACCATAAACCACAATTCCCCGCAGTGCCATCGGTGTTTCTGGGGTCCTGATTAATCTTAATAAGCATATAAACTAGCAAACACAAACAGGACGCATTTTTGATATTTCTGCATAACCATTCTAGATTTCCATTAAAGGTATGTTCGAGTACCTGAAAAAATAATAACTTAAAAAACGGACTTTTGAGGCAAGCATTGCCTGGAATTCCAAACCGGTAGTACCTGCATGTGGTAAAGTGTAAATTAGAGATTAACGTTGGGAAATCGCCCAGCCTGGTGCAGTTTCACCTAAACGGGCCGATTTGGGCTCGCTCAAAATAAGGGCAAGACCAGCGGCCTAACTTAAATTTGGGCTGTTTATATAATTATCTCATTTTGCCTTACTTTTTTTTTAAATTTTGTTAACAAAATGATGAATTTTTTTAAATAAAAGGATATTACTTCTCTACACTCTGTATTTTATTAATTTTAAAGCAAAAATTCATGGCCAATACGAAATTTTTCAAACCGTTTTTGGGCAGGGCTTAAAATATAAAAACAAGTTTTGAATCGAGCACGGACCTAAGTTCTCACACAGGTCAATTTCAAATACCTGTATAAGTATCTATGGTGGCCAAAAGCAGACTGGTCTGTGGCTAATTGACGTTCATATGCTAGGTGTTATCGATGACTAAAATGTTAAATAAATATTTCAGCTAAATAACCCTATTGTTTGCCTCACGCCTCTGGGCACATAGAGTTGCCCTTGTAGACAAACCGGCTTATATCGAAAATAAGGAAAATTACCTGATCCTTGATGTGTTTGTTCTAACAGAGAATATATTTCCTAAATAGAAAAATTAAGAAAACTGAAGATTGCAAATAATATGAAATTGTGGGAAAAAAAGAAACACAGTTTTATCAATTTTTCTGGTACTTGTAAAAATAATAAAATAAAGCAAAAAAAATATTTATTTTGTTTTTACAAATAATGGGCTTATATCTTTATGGGTCTCTAAATAATGATGTCACCGTTTATTATATTTTAAACTACCTATATAAATTTAATAAATTATTTATATCAAAACGGATGAATAATTTGCCCATTTTCCTAGAAACGTTAAAGACAAAACTGGTAAATCTTTAAATCCACAATCAATTTATTAGAATCTAATCACCATCTACTAGATCGATCTCCTATATACGTAGGCTGGTGTAAGGAGGCAAATCAAATGACGATATCTCTTTTCTAGATATAGTAAAGTGCACCGAGGACTTCTAATTTTTAATATATTATTTTTAGATAGACCTTTTTTAACATATTATAACGAAATAAGAGTTTTACTATTAGAAGCAGCATATTTATTCCAGGGTTAGCAAATTCTAAACTATGTAGTGTAAAAAATGATAAAAATTTATTAATTGGTGTTGTATTGTAAATTAGACAAAAATAGATCTCAAAAAACACTGTATTTATCAGTAAATACTAATTGTATCAAAGTAAGAATATTTTTTAGCAATAGCTTAGTAATTTTATAGTTAGCAATTTATGTTCGATTTAATTTATATTTACTTATAGGCATGGTTAGTTTTTTATAAGTTATATTTGACTTCTAGAATAATGAATTGTAATGCCATGTACTGATTTTTTGGGCATTTGTTAACTACAACTTTTTAATACATGTAAAAGCATGTAGAAATAGCAAGGTTACATAACTTAATTTAAATATAGTAAAAAACATAAATAAAGTAGGGAAATTATAATCCATTTAATCATAGTTACAGATAGAGAATTTAACCTAACTTAAGCTAGATAGCGAATTTTTAAAAGTAGTTGACTTTTCCTTAATTTTACCACAGGGTATAAACGAAAGAAATTATTTTCTAAGGGTTCGGCATTCAAAAACAAAAACTTTGTTTTATTTGTCATCGTTATTCTTGCTGGTTTTTTTGTCAACGTTGTTTTTGTTATTTTTGTCAACTTTTTGTTTTTGTTGTTATTTTTGCCAACGTTGTTTTTGATAGTATTATGACAAGGCAGTTTTAGTTTTGATCCACGTGTTTTATGCTCTCGTATTTTTGTTTTTTAATAATTTTTTGTTAATTTTTCTCTGTTTGTACTTAGTATTTTTTTACCATCATTGGCAGTTGCCTATTACATTTTATTTCTTAAAAAAAATCCACAGCTTGGCGCCTTATGGTTAAAATTAAAATAGAAATTTAAAAAAATTTATACATTATTTTTGATAGGCCC
Source organism: Acutogordius australiensis (assembly GCA_030555515.1). Lineage (NCBI taxonomy): Eukaryota > Metazoa > Nematomorpha > Gordioida > Gordea > Gordiidae > Acutogordius > Acutogordius australiensis. The sequence continues at coordinate 28,073,396 of CM060243.1, forward strand.
TAGCAATATAAACAAAAATATAAACAGGCTGCAAAATGTTATATTAAATTGCCATTAACAAGCTTGCCCGACTATTTTTGACATATAATCTAACTAGACCGACTCTTAAAAACTTCTTTTAAAAAAATTTTTGCTGTGAATCTTAGTTATATTAAATAGTGAAAACATAAAAAATCATCCCCTCAGAGTATTACCTAAAACTGGGTGTATAGATTAATAATTTTAAAAATTTTGCCAAAAAAAAATTTAGAATTTTTGCGCATTTAAAACGTTTATGCAATAAATTAAAAAAAAACATTTTTAATGTTAATTTAAATTGAATTCAATTAATTATCAAATCAACTGTAAATTCCAATTATATACTAATAAAATAAACAGTTACTGTTGATAATTTTTATTGTTTATTTGCCCTGGTGTTTTTGTATTTTTTTTGACCAAATGCTATTATCTTTTTAAACTTGCGTTTTTTCCTTGTTTTTAACAAAAAAAAAATTTTGTTCTTTGCGTCGAGCCGCCCAATTTGCTAATGTCATAGGATATTATTATACACAAAAGTTTTTTTTTAATTGATTAAATATACTATTTTTAATAGACCATTAATCTATTTTTAATAGACCATATTAATCTATTTCTTTTGGTAAGGTTATTTAATAAATGTTTGGTCTAAACCCTGACTTTAACAATTCAACCACACCTTGATTCCATATCTTAACAAATTTAAAACTAGTCAGCCAATTTACCTAACTTAAACAATCTAAATTAACTTCTGTAGAGGCGTACCTATTTTTTTAAGGGGGTGGGGTGATGACTAAAGTAGGCGTAGGTTTTGTGGAAACAGAGTGCCATTTATATTGCATATTTAAACGTTTAAAAAAAATTATCATTTAAGAATATGGGCACCAGACTCTCCTCCCCCTCCCTGTACGCTAATTCTGCCTCTTGAATTGAACTTAACCTAGATTTTTTCTAAATGGGTTAAACAACATTACATTTTTAATAGATCGTTGCTGTTTTCAAATGATCTTTTACAGCTAATAAAAATTTTAACAGCATTTTGGGCTTAGTTTAAGCAATGGGTTTGAGGTTTTCCCCATACATTTCCGCATTTAGGGGCGCCATACCCGATAAGGGCTTTGACCCTTTTAACCCGAGCAAAGCAATTAATATTGCCGAAGGGTTAAATGTTAAGATTTGTTCACACGCCTGCGACCTAGGTTTTTAGCCTAGGCTCTCACTTTAGGCATATCGTTTAGGGCCTACTGCCTAAGCAGGCCACTCAGAAGCTTCAAAGTGGTTGCACATGTATACTATTTTTCCGCAGAAAAAAGCTTCCTGTGCACGGATTGAAACTTGCAACCTCCTGGTAAGACAGGAATGTTTGCCACTAAGCTATCAGAGCCTGGGCTTAGTTTAAAGAAATACTTTTAATTGATTTGACTTATTTTGCCTTTTCCTTTTAAACAAATGCCCTAAAATAACCACACGTTAAAAATGGACAAAAAATAGTGGAAAACCTATTATTTTCGAGTATTTTATACCTATATAGTAGACTCAATTCCTTGTACATAGGTGAAAAATGTAACATATTACCTTTGTCAAGCTAACAAGTTATCACAACTTTTTTCAAAATTAAAACTCTCATTGCCATAATTTTCAAAATTCCGCAAAACGGGAACAGAAAATATTTTTAATACGATTAATCCAGGATCTTCAGGAATTTTACACTGCTTGTTAAAGTGGCCGCCCCCATTAAATTTTATAATGTTAAATTAAATGCCAAGAGCTTAGTAGTGACAATAGCCTTATTAGATTTGGGCTAATATTGAAGCTAGAAATATGGAAAACACTTTACGGAAGCCGATTTAAAAATGTTAATTAGAAACCTTACAAGTGAAGCGTCTGACATTTATTACTAAGCTTTTTATTAAATATAGACGGAAGTCTGAACCTCATTAATATGTTATTGAGTAAAATATTTATATATCAAATTAGCCTTTTTCCCTACTACTAAATACCTATTTTATGAATTGTAGATCTAAAATCACGTTTAATTTTTCCCGATTTTTCACATTTGATCTATCCCCATATACAATAGAAGGGGGACAAACCTCTTCGTATTTGTAGCCGTTTCTTCAAACAAATGAATTCAATATTCTGTCATCGGAATTCCTGAAATTGAAAAAGAAAAAGTCTAGTTTAAGTTAACTCTCGATATTTATAAGGTGTTCTCTGAAAAACGTCATAGCGTAATGTAATATTTAGCATTAAACTAGTAAGCACTAATTTAACTTATCGTTTTTGGGCTGGTTATTGCTCAGGACTTAACACCAATTTTTGCGATCATTGGAAGCTTAAGAAGTATTTAATTATAGTGTATATACAAGTTTATGGCATTTAACAAACCTCATTAAATAAAATATCGTTATATATATTGAAATCCTTATATTTTTGTGTTCCGCCAGATTTCATAGGTGCGCCTTGGCTGGGCCTAGAAATTTCATGAACTGGGTGGGGATCCAGAGATGCAAAAATGGGTTGAGCTAAATATACTTAATTGTTTATTTTAGTGTATGATGTATTTAATCTAAAGTCCAGCACAGCCCGCCCGACATATTTTTCAATACCCGGTTGGGTCCGAAGAAGTTTTTGATTTTAGGGCCCGAATTCACAAATACGACCCGAATTATATAAAAACCTAATGATTTTTGCTTTTATTAATAAAATACAGAGTGTAGAAGTAATACCCTTTATCGCGGGATAATAAATTTATCATTTTTAGTTATTATGCTAACAATAATTTATAAAAAAAAAACACAGGTCAACAAATATCAATGTCAGAAACGTGAATTCTATGAAAACATAAAAGAATGCATCCCCATGATGGCCTAATCACATATACATTTTTCGTTTTTCTTAGCTTCTTCCTTTGGCTCCTTAGATCCGTCTATAACGAAAAATGGCCTTTTTTGACCAAATTGACAGATCTAAATATACCCTAAAAAGGAAAAATTCCAAAATTTTTTTTGCATATAAAAATCTCTTGTAATTTATATTTTTTAATCACAAATAATGAAAAATAAATTTTTTTAATATATCAAGCTCTTACATCGGCATTTATATAATACAAAATATTTCGCGCAAACTTAAATACGTCACGATATATTATCGGTTAATGAAAATATTATTTGAAATTTGAATTTGACAGTTTAACTATTGTGAATATGCAAAAATAAAATTTCAATTTATTTTTGTTTTTGAATCTTTTTTGGTTTTTTGACCTTTTTTTCTAAAATTTTGAATGTTTATAACTGACTAAGTTAGGAAAAACGGTAAACGGATTTGATATTTCCCAAGAGGGCAGGTTTGATCTCTGTAGTTAACTCATAACTCTCAAAAAATGTTGACCTGTGAAATAAGCCAAAATTAGATTAAAAAAATTGGCCCGGCCAGTAATTTTTTCCAATTCAGGCTTGGCCCGTTTTTTGGGCTGGCCAGCCGGGTGGACCAACATTGTGCCGAGGGGGCTTATGGATACCAAATTTAATCTTTAATTTGGACTAAATACTACGCATTTAACCCCTTGTCTGACCTATCTTTTTTTTAAATCGCATTTTTAATTTACCCTGATAATTAACCGGGTCCTGGAAACTAAAAACTAGCTGAGGGTCTACAAATAAAAGCTTGAAATCAGGTGGAATAGGGCCTAAAAATATTTAACTAGGGCGTGCCTCTTTAAGACTTCAGACCAGTGCCAAATGAAGTTCATGTATTTTTGAATTTATCCTCCAAATATTCAAAAAACATTAGCTTAAAACCCAAATATCAAATATTTAGGACAACTATTGCAATTCTCAAGATCAATAGGGCCCTTTATACACTTAGTAAGTTAAACCAAGTTTCACACATGTAAATATAAGTGGGATTGAATGCTGTTGTCGAATTTAAAAATGTTTTTAGACCGTCGGATATTGTAAATTAAGCAGTGATATTCGTGATATGATAAATATCGAAATAGCTTAAAAAAATTGCAAAATAGGGATTATGCCTTTTCAATGAATTTACACCTAAAACATTGTAATTTTTAATCTAAAAAATACAATTTGAGACTATAATTAAAAAAGGTTTACACGTATCATTACTCTTCTTTATCTATCACTTTTATATTTCGATAAAAAAAATTCAAAAGGGCAGTATATGATGATCATATTCGTTTATGATTTTTCGCTACCCGTCATTCATTTTTAGATAGGACAAAATGTTCAGTTTGCAAATTAATCTTTTTTATTTAATGAGATTTTTTTTTTATAAAAACGCAAAACATTTTGAATTTAAAGATGAAATTTAGATATCTTAATTGAAAATAAAAAAAAATTGTATTGTCATGTTGTAAAACAATAGGAAAAATTTTAAAAATTAAACAAAGGTTTTAATGAGGTTAGCTCAAATAAATATTGGTTCTGGACAAGATCGAGAAAAATGTTGAACGGATTAGAAAAGAAGAAACAAAATTACCCATATATTCGGGTCATACATTAATTACCGAAAGTTAAATTATATATATTATATCTTTTCCTTTTTTTACCAGATAGGCTTTAACAGATTAATATTAACATTGACAAATAGTAGAAAATATGAGAAAAGGACATAAATTATAATAGTTTCTTCCCTAGAAAAGGTATAAATGAAATTTAATTATTTAAAAATTTGGCTGTAAAGCTCGCACAGAGATTAATATCGAATTTAGGAATGCTTTAATTATTTGGACCGATTAAAACATAAGAGGGTTTATTCTAATTTAAAGTAATTAGGTATAAGCATTTTAGTAATCTTACATTTTCACCTCTCCTAAATGATTGAATTTTGAAAATAAACTTAAGTCATAAAAATTTTTGCCATTTATATAAGAGTAAACGACGATGGGTGCGCAAAATTGAAATCAAATTAATCTCAATTAGAAATTAAGACATTTTACAAATGATTTGTAAGCATTTTAAAATTTTTTGTAGGTATGCTATCAAATTGAAGTCTAATAAGAACTATTATAGAAGACAAGTTCAATAAGCATGATATTTAAATACCAATAAATGCATTCTTTGTAATTTATTTATTTAAAAGCATTAGACGTAGGTCGACTTTTTTAGTAAATCTTCATTTTTAAAATATCTGCCCTATTTGTAATTTTTTGCTCGGTTTTTCAGATCAATCGAGACATGTTTACGCAAAGTCCAAAAAATAATAAATGAAATTCAAATTTTTTTTATGATTAAACAACTTTAGCCCTTGCTCAGTTATTTTAATCTATTACACGATCGGGAAATGCCGATCACACCGAGTTTTTGTACCTTTGGAAAAAAGTAGTAGAATATGTCAATTAATTTAAAGACAAAATAATTTTTTTTTAAACAGGTTCAATAAATTTATAACGCTCTTCGTTCGCATAAACATTTAGATATAGAAAAAAAAATAGTTTTGTGATTTTTATTCAATATAACCTTTATAAAGTAATTACTGCTCAAATCAGATAATTTTATATAAACGGCCCAATTGGGTAAGAGAATTGTAAGAAAGGTACGAAGGGTACCTCAGTTAAACCCTATTCGCGAATTTAGAGCTCTAAATTTTGTTATTGTTCTAAATTAATACTCTTTTATAATTATTCAACTTAAATTTTTATTATACGATTTTTTATATTGTACATTTTATTTGGCATAAAGCAGAATAGCAAAACCGTAATTATTCGTTTTTAAAACACATTGAATATATCTTCTTAAAATATCAATATTATGGCATAATTGTGAAATGGTCTAGTTGAACAATTCATAAAAACCATATTAATAATTTAATAATAATATTTGGTTATTAGCATCAATACAAAACACACCTTTTACATTTCTACATTAAATAAAGCAAATAAGAAAAAACTATAAAAAACAAAGGTTATATTTTTTTATTTCATTATATATTAAGGCTGTATCGTTAACATCGAATTTGACCAATATAACTTCTAGTTTCTAAACGAATTTTGTCATTAGTTTTGAGGCTTATTTTATATTGTATATTTTAGAAAAAGTCACAAAAATTTTAATAATATTGCTCTTTAAAAATAATTATTTTAACCCACCATAGGCCGTGTCTTGTAATCGATTTCATATCGTATTATCGAAAACAATGGAATTTTACATGAATCGAAACGCGCTTTTAACGCGATTAATCAATGGCGCCGAGACCATGCAAAATCCTTTTATAATGTTGTTTATACTCATTCTTTAAAAAAAATGAAAATAGACGTGGTCATAACTCTCGCGCATTAGTTTCATGACAAAAACCTTAATGCTAAAGAATTTTAGGGTAAATACCCTACATCTATATCCGCGGGCTATATAAAAATGAACGAGTTTATAATTAGGACTGCTTATTTTGGCTTTCATTTCTTAAATGTAAGTGTAGTTTAAACATTGTTATGTAGATTCAGACACAAATATACTTTTATAAGCGTAACTGAAATAAGGTGTTGACTTAAATTTTACAAGGAACAAACAGGATTTGGAAAAGGAAAAAATTATAAATTCCAAATTAATTAATCGGATTTGTAGCGGTCATCTTCTCTTTTTAGTTTTACCAAAAAACTCGAGGCAAAAACAGAAATAATATGTGACCAAAATATACGAAAAGTAATTTGTAATAAAAATAATTGACCTTGTTCAAAAATTTGCTTTAATATCTTGCATTAATGAAGGAACATTTGCAAGAAACAGGGATGGGCTTATATTTTTTTGAGAAAACAATAAGAAACATAAAAGGGAAAAATGACACACTAGGCTAGGTCTTAAAGCGAATAGTTTGGACAGATTTATCAATTTTTGGTGTAAGAAAGAGCGCTTCCAAATAAATTTGTGGTGTAAGTTGGTTAATAAATTAAGATTCATGGTAGTGTGATCCACAGGAAACCATGGTGATAAACGGACGTTTATTAGTGATTTTTAGGGACCAGTTATGGAAAAGTGCGAACTTATAAGGTTTAACATCTTAAAAACTTAGAATAATTTATTTCGTCAAGATGTACGTTACTTTAATCCTCTTTAAAGCAGCACCCCAAAAATATTATTATAATATTTACTGCAAATATTTTTCATGACTACAGATTACTAAGCTTGAGGGCCAGATTCAATCAAGCACAAACTGAATTGCAAATGATAATTCTAAAGAGCCATTATTATAAATGTGCTTGGGAAACTTAAGTGTTAAGTAACACCTTACATCTTAATTAGAAAGTCAAAGATATGTGCCAAAAACCCAGAGGAAGCAAAAAATAACCCTAAGGCAACTTAATTATTCAATTTCTTTGTCAGAAAAAAATGCAAGATTGGGTCCAGTTAAAAACAAGAGAAAGAATTCAGGGGACAATGTAATATATTCTGGATGCATAGATTGAATAACCCTTTCCTTTCGAGAGATATCTTTCAAGAAGACATTGGTTATTTTTAAAATAACACGACTTTCTATTGGGGGGAGCACACATATTATGTTTCAGTTGTAATTTGTATTCTAAAATAAGGGCAATCTATGTTTCAAACAATTTAAAATTTTTTTAGACCGAACCGGAACAACTCCTGGTTTTAAATTTTTTTTTCAGGAAATCCAATGTTTTATATGAAGCCATTGTCATGTAGCTCAACAATAATAGTTTGAAGGGCTGAATGAGTAGTGATTTTTAATTAAATTAATTGTGATTAAGATTGTCAATTGTTAGGTCGTTAATCAATTATCCACCAACTTTTAGCTAGATAAAAAAAATCTTATACTAACATATAACAAATTAAACCCAAAAGACAAGTGTTATATTTAGATATTTCTATTGGCATTTAAAATATAATTCATTTTAGGATAAGATATTTCTGCCACTTTTTACATTTAAATAACCTTAATTTACAAGAAATTACAGGTCAACAAATATCATAGTCAAAAATAATAAGTTTAAGAAAACATAAAAGCTTATATCTCTATTGTCCTTATCTCATATACATTTTGTGTTTTTCGTAATTTTTTCCGCCTTCGGCTCCTTAGATTCGTTCATATTTAAAAAAAATTGCCTTTTTTGACCGAATTGACAGATTTTGCGACCTCGAGAATACCCTCAAAAGAAAAATGCAAGCATCTTTTTTTCGGAAATCTCTTGTATATTCATCACCCCAAATAATGAGAAATATATTTTAGTATATCAAGCTCTTACATCAGCATTTAAATTATACAGAATATTTCGCGTTATAACTTAAATACGAGACAATATTTTCGGTTTTAATTAAAATTATTGTTTGAATTAAACAAATTAGTTGTGGTGAATATGCAAAAAAAAATCAATTTATTTTTGTTTTTTGAATTTTTTTTGTTTTTTTAACAATTCCTTCTAAAATTTTCAATGTTTATAGCTGACTTACTAAGTTTGATTAGAAAAAACGTTAAACGGATTTTAAAATTCCTAAGATGCCAGGTTTGATCTCTGTAATTAGCTTAAAACTCTCAAAAATTTGTTAACCTGTGTTAGGGAAAAATAAAACGTGATTTAATAATTTCTTGCGATGCATTTGAAGCTATTCGACAACCCAAAAACTAAAAAATATTTAAATTGGAACATTTAACAAAAGGCTATATTTTATCGAAAAACCAAATTTTAAATAATAATATTTTTTAAAAAAAAGTAAATAATTTTTCAATAGAGGCTGCGGCTAGTAGAAAAAAGTTTTGAAGAAAATTTCAAAAATATTTTGTTAGGCATATTTTAAAACGACCAAAAAACCTAAATTCTCATTTTTTGATATTAGCCGCTAAAATTTTTTTTACAATTTTGAAAAGAGTATTAGCCGCAGCCAAAGTAACATATTTAAAATTATCTTATAAACTATATATATCACTTATATTGTTGAGCCAGTCAGATTTAGGGCGTGAATGTTCATTCATTTTTTAAATAATTTTCGAAATTTTGGAAAATTTGATTTTTACGAAAATTAATAACCTTTTTTATATAATTTTTTAAATAGTGCAAATGATTTAAGTATATTATAAAATTTTATTAAATTGTTTAAATCGTTATAAACAGAGCGTATCAATTCAACATAACTCCTATTTTTATTGCTTAAATTTTCATATATTGAACCAATATATAAAAAAAATTTAAATTATTCGAAAAAATAAACAAAATCGGAAGGCACCCTAAGACGTGAAAAATATTTTAAGTTTTCTTTAATTAGTGATTGTATATGTCAATATCGCTGAATTTAATTTCTTACGAAATTTTTACAACCTATAGGTTTATAAGTAGGATGTGCATATGGGTTTTGGTGATAGTTTGTTTACCATAAGAGCTATTTTGAGACAAAGTCTATTAAAATAATGACTTTGTGAATATTTATTTGAGAAAATGGCAAAATCGTAATGACAGATATAGGAAAAAAGCCATCTGGCATGGTCAACTTCATACATTTTGCACTAATCTCAAGAAAATTTGAAAAAATATTTATGCATCCATTCAGAATAATCTAGTAAAATTATAATTCATTATTTAAGTTTAAAGCAAAAATTTCATTACAACTGTACTGCGCTTAGCTTAAATTTAGCGAATGTAAACTTATCCGTGTCATTGTTGTACAAATGGGTTGTGCTAATAAAGTACGTATTATTAAACATTTATTGAATACTGAATTAAAAGCGAGCAAAAAATAAATAAAAACAGAATATAATAAAACAGAATTGTGTAAACACATCAAAATTTTATATCAAGATAATTTAAAGCATTCCGGGTTAAAGCCGTCTCCCTTTATTCGAGCAACCTTTTGTAGCAAAATTCGTTTGTAATATATGTTATTGCTGGATTGAAGTTCATACATGCTACATAGATTAAAAATTATGCTCTCTTGCAACAGACACTCCGGATCGGCGTCCATTTCCTTCTCTAACAACGATATTCCTTGCCTCATGTTGCCCGAATACAAGTGAGCCAAGGCTATGTTATTGAGTGCCTGTAAATAGGATAAAATTGGTTTTGAAGGTTAAAACATATATAAATTGGTAATATTAAAAAATTATAAATATCTAAAGTCTGATATATTTGCATATAAATAAAATGCTAAGCCTGTGAACGGAAAACGAGAATATTTAAAATAAAAATTGACATTATACCGTTTTTTTACAAGCCATAGGCTCCAAATTTCGGCGCTAATGGCCCATATTTTTGGTAGGCAAAAGCAAAACGAGACCTTAAACGACTTAACTTATAATTTTTACCTCAAAAGCAATAAAAACTCTTTTTTAATAAAAAATAGTCACCTTTAATCTATAAAAAACCATTAATTATTTCAATAGCCATGCCATAATCTCTTAGAAAATCACATAAACCTTATCAAATTTTCGCTGAAATTGAACAATACATTTATATTAATTATTTTGTAATAAGGAAAATAGATTATGGAGTATTGCTATTTATAAAATAAACATTTATATATTACAAAAATATTACGATCGGCTTTAGAACAGGGGATTGATTAAACGATTCGTAAAAAGCTGTCTGGGCTTCTACAAAATTATTATTCGCCATCTCCAACAAACCAGTATGAAGAGAAAGTTGGCCAGAAAGGAATTTTGAATCTGGCAAAATTTTTTCATTTGCTGTTAAAGAGTCTTGAGAATCGTCAAGGTATTCTTTCGCAAGGGATAGATTGCCAAGCTACAAATTGAAAATTAAGGAAAATAAGGAAGCAATGACTCAACAATGTCTAAATTTAAACAAATTGTTGATCCAAAAAAAACAATACCTGGATCAGTATCCGAACAAGGTAGAGCTTCAAACGCAAAATAGATGTCATGTTAATTGTGGTATCACCTTGATTATCAAGAGACTGAGTTGTTATGATATTTTTAATCATATCAAATGCTGTCACATAATCGCCTTTCTGAACATGAGTAGCTGCCAGACAAAGTTGTATTCTTTCGAGCCTAGCTTTCCAAGTTTTACAAATTTTTTTGTCATTGGAAATGCTTTCATTTTTGTAGGTTGATTCATTGATGTGTATTTTTACTTTCTCTTCAAGGATTCTATAAATCTTATATAAAAATATTATCAGGTAAATACTAATTTCTGTAATTCTTCTATACATGCATCATTAGTTATTAATTACGATAAAAAAAATGAAAAATGTTTAGGAGAGGCAAAACTTTTTTCCGTTTTGTCATTATTTTATTCATTCAAATTTGGGGAAAATGACACTTAAGACACTGAGACTTAAAAATAAAGTATAAAAAAATAATTAGTATTGTTTAATTGAAAATCAATAATAAACTAATTTTACGATAAACATTATTCTTTATAAATAAAAAATATTGTTTTTTAAGAAAACTATTTGATTAATTCTTTAAAAATCCGGACAAGCGCACTTTTTAATAGTATGGGCAATAAAAAATAGACTCTATTTTAAAATACAATATAAATAACAATAATATAAAGCCTATGAATAATAAAAAATACAGCGGAAGACCAAATGTTTACCGTGAATTTTTTAAATTTTAATTTTTTACCTTATAAAAAGTTTTAAAGATCAGTCAAAAGTAGCTCTATTTAATAGTTGTTTTAGACAATAAAAATGCTAAAAAATTATATGTTTGTTTCTTTTAATCTTAAAAATATTTTAAGTAATTTTAATGTATTTCTTGACAGGTGGCCTAGAAGTTTAAACAATAGTTTGCATAGAATGATTGAAAAAAAAGATGCATAAAAAAATTTTGGTAACGATTTTGTTACATGGAATAAATTATATCTAAAAAACAATAATTATTAAAAACGGGGGAAAAATAATAGGAATGAAGACAGTAATAAAATTCTGTATAATTTCCTTAAATTGCAAAACTGAATAATGAACATTAATTTAATAATTTCTTGAATGCTACATTATGATGTATAATTTTATATATCAAATATTGTCAAATATGTTTTTCCTGATATCATAAATATAAATTATACAAATACTACCTTTAAAGTATGCTCCAATAATTTGGTAAGTCTCGTTATGGATGTTTGATATTCTTTTTTAAGGGCAGGAAACAACGCATATAAAAGTCTAAAGGAAAAGGGAACAATTGAGTGAGTCAAATTAAAATGGTTTTGCTGTTCGTTATGATTGATATAAAATTCAGGATAATCTGTGCCACATATAATAAATATAAAACTAATTTAATTTGACACAAAAATTATGAAAAGCAGAGGCGTAGCCTTGTATAGCTTCCCTAGACCATTAAATTTTAAACTTTTGAAAGTGAACGCCAAAAATATCATGCCTAAAGCATGTGGATATGTCTAACTAAACCATGGGCAATCTTAAACTAATTTTTAAGCATATTAAATTATATTCAACAAAATATTACAATATTTTATTCTAATATACAAACCCAATTACCTTTTTCACTAAGGTCAATGTATCACTCTTGTCAAATTATAGAAAAGACAAAAATATGATTTTATAATATGCAATTATGAAATATAAGAACCCAGTTAATTTATTTTGCTGAAATGATAATAAATAAAATTGTTTAATACTAAAAAAATTTTAATATAATGAGAAATAAGTTTTATTAACAAAAATGTTTACCATGAGTTTGTATAAAAACATAGATTTATATGATTTTAGTCAAATACATACAATGCAAACTTTCACGCTCAAGAAATTGTCAATGTTTAAAATCTGCCAGGCCCAATCCAACATTATAGAAGCTTAGCAAATGTTAAAAATATTATAATATTTTGGACTAAATAATGTGGTATATAATACACCTAAATGATAAAATCCTTTACCTATTAAAAAAAAATTTAATTTTTATATTTTAATATAAAGAATATTAGTTAAAGCAACTTATAATTAATTTTACAAATAAAATATAAAAAAAAATAAATGCTTTTTAGTTACCTAAATATTTTAAAATTATATAACTGGACACATAGAATGCTTAATCAAATTTATATAATTGGTGAAACTTTAATAATATTAAATGAAAAATATTCCCAAAATTATTAACTGCCCTCTATTTGGCGCCAAATTTATTTTTAAGGGAAAATTAAATATTGCTTACAAAAACCAGGCAATTTTTATTAAATTTTATTTGTAACTTTGCAGGAGTTTAGCAAATTTAGCTTAAGGGAACCTATAAATATACTTGGCCTTAATAGTTAAGTTAGTCTGCCTAGCCAGTGTCAGATATGTTTCCATGCCTTATATTGAATTAGACAAACATTGTAACATGGAAAAGTTATTTATAATCAATATTAAAAAAAAAATTCTGCTTTAAATAAACAATCAAGACACTTTGGCAAATGAAGTTATCAGTTCAAAAATATATAATAAAATTAAACCAAAATTTGAAAATCCTTCTATTTCATCAACTATCATTGTGAAATCCTTTAGCCGCATACATAGCAAGATTCTTAAACACCATAATGGAAGGCATGCAAATCTATTTGGGTATTCGTTTATACTTTTATCTAAAAAATTAAAACAAAGCATACTTATTATTGCTAAGGCTCTAAGATAATTTCCATTGATAATCAATTGCTCAATATTGTTTTCAGCATGATTTAAAAGATTGACCCTTTTTTTAGCTTCCGATTCACCAAGTTCATGCCTAATAAGATTTAAGAGCAAATCGTCCTACAAAATTAAAACAAATTATATTACATTTGGATTTGTTTGAAGGGTATAAATAGGGAAAGGTTCTTGAATAAGTTCTGAAACCAACCAATATTCAAAAAATTTATCATCTGCTATTTGCATTTTCTCGAATATGTTTAAATTATTTCACACATGTTAGCTCACATGGAAGAAAAAATTGAGGCATCTCGACTTGAAGTCGAAAATAATGTTAGACTTTTTTCTCTAACACAGATGAAGATTTAACATTAGCAATGTATTTTAAATGGAGGGTGAGCTAAGTTTAAAATGAGTTTAAGCTAAGTTAATGTTGAGTTAGGTAATATTAAATTAGGGTTTAGTTACGATTAGAGAAGGGTATATATATGGTTAAGTTAACTTCCGGCTATAGCGAAGATTTTTTTTCGACTTTATTATGATTTCGACTGCAACACAGGGAATCAAAATTGAATTACCACCACATCTATCGAAACGATTAGTCGGCAACAATACCACAAAAGAAAAAAAAGCTAAAGCCGTATCTTATGTAACAAAATTGGACCAATTAAAAAAAGACATTGTTCAAATATTAGATCGCGATGACAAAGATTCTAGTATAATATGTAGTCTGGCCAATGAATTTCAAAAATTATTAGATGAAAATATCAACCGGTTATCTAATTATGACGTATTTTATTAGATTTTTATAAGTTGTTGCACGAATATTAGTTATGTTTTTTAGATTCAAGTTTATCAAAAATTTTTGAAAAAGACACAAAGCTATATTCATCAAGACAACATTCCTGTGAATGTTAAATTAGATCAACCTGATTCTCAGTCTTCTAAAACATTATTTCGCAAGGATGGATGTAAAATTTTACAAAGTGGGGAGTTGTTTGAAATCGTCAAGTCAACAAAACCTTATCTTCTTAAAGATCTTACTAATAAAGTATTTACATCATTTATATTATTTCTAGATAATTAATTTAGAAAAATGTCAAGCCTTAAACAATCATTTAATTTTTGATAATCTCACAGATTGCACAATAAACTTAACCTATGTTATACCTGAATTAAAAATATTAAGATGTAAAAATTGTGTCATTAAATGTGGTCTCATTCAAACATCTGTGTTTATTGATGATTGTAATCACACTGAAATATCAATAGTTTGTAGACAATTAAGAATTCACAATTCAAAAAACCTTACTATTGGTGTATTAGTTTATAATAGAATTGTTATTGAAAACTGTAAAGAGGTTAAAAAAATATTTTAATTAATTTATTTTAATGAGTTTTATTAAGCCATTTTAGAAATAGTTTTTAAAATTTTTTTTGTGCAGATTAACGCTAATTTTTATATATTACACATAAATCGGGATATATATACGTTAAATAAATATTATTTTGCAATTTTACTGTTTTATAAAATATATTGTACGATTTTAATATTATAGTTTAGTTTAATAATTTTAAAAATTTAACAATATTAACTTATTTGTTATAATAAATTTAAAGTGTATTTTAGAAATAACTATAATAATGATAATTGTTAAGTATAAATTTAATATCAATTTTTATATTTAATATCATCTAATGTTTTTTTTATCTTATTTTAAATATTATTTTGCAATTTTACTGTTTTATAAAATATATTGTACGATTTTAATATTATGATTTAAGTTTAATAATTTTAAAAATTTAACAATATTAAATTATTTGTTATAATAAATTTAAAGTGTAATTTAGAAATAACTAAAATAATAATAAAAATGTTATGTATAAATTTAATTTCAATTTTTAAATTTAATATCACCTATGGCAATAAAAACGCATCTCATTTAGCTCAAATATATTCACAAACAGAGATCCTGAATATATCATTTGTTTGTGCATCATTTCCAAATATTCTTTATTACTTGCACCACTTACTATACATTTGCAAAAAGGATCGATTAATTTTCAAGAATCTTTTGAAATGATAGGCGCATTAGTGAAAATTTTGAATAACGATAGAATAAATAATGAAGAAGTTTTCAATAATATTTTCGAAGAAAGCCAAAATTTAGGTAGTGAAATAGGATTTACAGATTTCACAATACCAAGATTAGCGAAAAAGCAAATTCATCGACAAAATTATGAATCCCAATCTCCTGTTCAATTTTATCGGTGCTCATTGTTTAACACTTATCTAGATTCATTGATTCAATCATTGAAATTACGTTTTGATAATTTCAGTAATAATCCCGGTTTTTTATTGTTTAAATTACATCCCAAATATATTCTCAAATTAAATCTTGATGAATTTAATAATTTAACATCCACTCTTAAGAATTTTTATAATTTAACAAATTTGGAGAGTGAAATATTGATATGGAAATCTGGGAGGGTAAATCCATTTCTGATGACCTGTCAATATCTCAATTAATTACCACCACAACCATCCTTCCTAATATAAAACGGGCTCTTCTCATTGCTCTGTCTTTACCTTCTCTACAACCTGTACAATTAAGCTTCAGCACTATGAAGCGGATCAAAACATATTTAAGATCTCAAATGAGCGATGATCGATTGTCATCTTTGTGTTTGCTTGCCATACATAAGGACATAATTGATAACACTCAATTGATCGATCAAACCTTAGAGTGGTTTTCAAGGGATCCTCGAAGAATATCAATTTCTTAAATATTTTTGTTTTCTTTAGACAATTTTTAATAAATTAATGTCAGAATTATATTAATTGAATTATTATTCGATATAACTAAATATCTTATGTATTATCATTCATTAAGCAACGATGTAATATATTAACTTTTTTCCCAAAATTTCTTGCCCCCCCTTAGAAAAGGTTCTGCATACGTGCCTGGCCATTGCTATTTTATAATTTTTTTAATTAATCAATTTAAAATTAATTATTTTTTATATAAGCCCCATTGTTTTTTACAAAATATGTTCCCGTCCATACTTAAATTCGACACGATATATTATCGGTTTTTAAAGAAAATATTATTTAAGTTTGAATTTAGCAGTTTAACTATTGTGAATATGCAAAAATAGAATGATTTTGTTTGAATCTATCCTTTTGTTTTTTAACCTTTTTTTACAATATTTGCATAATGTTTATAACTGACTAACTAAGTTTGCTATTCTAGGATAAAGTGGTAAACGGATTAAGATAATTTCCAATGGTAGCAGGTTTAATCTCTGTAGTTGACTCATAACTCTTATAATAACATTGTTGACCTGTGTTATGTTAAAAAATAATACGTTGCAGTTTAACTATATAAGTTTTAAATAATAATTATCATTCTACCGAAAATTTTAGATTTATATATTTTACAAATTAAAAAATGTTGTTAAAATCATTTATTAAAAAAATTTGTTTTTTGGATTATTAAAATGATGGTTAGTACTTATCTATAAAATTAGATACCTATATATGAAAATTTAATGTTTTGTAATAATTTGTTTAATATCCCGTCATCTGTTTTTACAATGAATTACTCAAGGTGTTTCCTAATTGTTAGAAACATTGTTTCTTTTTTAAAAAATTTTCCTCTATCATAATTTTTTTCATATTTTGCCAAATATCTTATATATTTAAAGATAAATTCTTCAGTTTTGGCGTTGCTTATATAATTGTGATGTGTTATAATGGCCTTTTTTGCCATATTGACTGATTTTAGATTCTCATTTAAGAAACTTTTAAAAATCTTGATTTTGCATTTGTTATCTTTAAGTATTTTAAAAATTACAAATAATGAAAAATAAATTGAGTTATAAGTAATATCAGAGCTCATACCTCGCCATTTTAGGGAATATCAAATCCGTATACCGGTTCTATCAAACTTAGTTAGTCAGTTCTAAACATTAAAATTTTTGAAAAATACGAAACGATTTATTATAGATTCTAAATCATAATGTTAGTTTAAAATTTTATTTTTGCATATTAACAATAGTTAAACTGTTAAATTCAAATTTCAAATAATATTTTGTTTTTAAACCTTGGTAATTTGACCTTGTTTCCATGTTTAATGTTTGGACCTGATCAACTAATTTTGTATTATCTAAATGCCGAGTAAAACGGCTTTGATATTTTAACTAGGATGGCAGGTTTGATCCATTATTTGTTGATTAAAATATAACTTCAAAGGATTGTTAACCCGCAAAACTGTTTTTACAATAAATACTGGTTTTAGGTTATTATTAAGATTTGTTCAATTTAGTCTAAAAAGGCCATTTCTTCGTTAAAGACTTTTACATATTGTGCCAAACCTATATTAAAAATTAAAGATAAATTTTACCAAATTTTGGCGTTTCTCACATAATTGTGATGTGTTTTAATATCCTTTTTCTCCTAAGCTAATTTTAGATTCTCATTTAAGACTTTTAAAAACTTGACTTTATTTGTTATCTAAGTATTTGTTGATGTGTTATTAGTGAAAACATATAAATTCTACGACTTTTGAGCTTATTTCTCTAATTTAAGTCTTATGTTCAAATGCTTTTTGAATTAAAAATAAGAAAAATCAATACATTTATTACACAGTTATATACACTAACTTAAATCTACTATTAAGTAATTTATTATAGTTTAGTTATTTAAAAAATTAACAGTTTTTTAGACTATTTGTTTTGCCCTAATGTTTTTATTTTTGCCACCTATTTTAAGTTTTTACACCGACCGAGCCTTGGAAAGTAATATTAAAATTAACCCTAAAATTTTTTGACATGCTTAAGGGGTTTGTTGCTCAAATTATTTAATTTAGGTCAATATAATGTCCTAAAACTGCCCTCAAATTTGTACACAAAATAGAATGTCAGATATTTGAGGATCACGCTGAGTGCCCTCACAAATTATACTTTTCAGATTAGACAGGTCGACAAATATCAATGTCAGAAAAAAAGAATTTTTTGACATTGAAATAAAAATTTCTATGATGGCCTTAATTCATATATATTTTCCGTGTGTAGTTTTCTTCGCGGAAATTTTGCTTCGCCCATATCAAATAAATGGTTTTTGACTAATTTGACTGATGAACTCGAGAATTTCAAAGTGACTAAATGAGAAATAATTTTTATGTTTTTGATAAAAATATTATTTGAAAAATTGAATATTTGTTTTTTTTAACATATTTTCAAAAATTTTCAATGTCTATAGCTGACTTTCAAAGTTTGTTTCAGAAACGGTAAATAGATTTTCAAATATGTAAAATAGCAGGGATCTCTGTAGTTAGCTCACAAAGCTCAAATTTTTTAACTTGTGCCATATTTTAAAAAATTTGGTTTGGAATTTATATACCAATATGGCTTCATTTAAAGCCATGGCCTTATGTATTACCTTATGCACCAAATAGTTAAAAATTACGATAATTATATTATCGCACTTAATATTAACGTCCCAAACCCCATCTAAAATACGCGTTATTTGAGAGTAAATAAAAAATATGGGCGCTTTCAGAATTCTTTCAATTTTTTAAAAATATTGATTCAATGTTGAAATTTTATTAAGCGTTATAGTTTTTGAAGAAGCCATGTTAAAATGATAATTAGCTATGTTTTAATAATTATTTATCTAAATTTAATAAGATTTGTAAATATACTTAGAGTAACTGCCCCGGGTGTAAGAAAATATTTAAAAAAAAAACAATGGTTAATGATTTTCGATGTAACTCAAATTATAAAAATATCGAATTTTTAAAATTGAACTCTAAACGCGCTTCATAACTAAGTCTTATTGTCAAATTTAGGGCAATATCGCCTTATTAGCATCTACGTAAATTGGCCCTACTTTAAAACTCTAATTAAAATGTGCTGTTAATTAAATTGAAAGTTGAAAAAAATTAATTTGTATTATATGTTTTTTAGTATTTTATAACTTTGAAAAAAAAAAATGATGTATATCTTTTTACATTTTGTCACATTAGAATCAATTAATAAATGTTAAAATACCCCTATTATTACCTAGGTGATTTTTTAAATATATCTGATTTATAATAATCATTCAATGATATGATTCCAATCTTAAACTAACAGCCCCTTTAGATATTAGAAGAAAGTGTTAACAAATACTTTTGATATGTATTGGAAAGCTACCTAACAGGCTAACATGATTCGCTTTTATTTTTTTACGTCTGGGCCTACTGTATTTACTGATAATAAATTTCTGGAAATTTAAAAGTAAAAACCCTTTTTTAATTAGTGGACCGAATTCTACAATATTTTAGAGGTGTCGTGTGAAAGGTTTAGGGAATTTTAAAACAGTTCGACAAAAAGGAAATCGTCTTAGCTAGAATGGCAGAGGCAAATAAAATGATATTTTTACAAAGAAAAATATTATAAATAGGGTCCTCCCCCTTCTCCAGTGCTTACAGCTCTGAATATGGGTTAGTATTTGATCTAACAATTTCCATTGTGTTTAAATCCCTGATATGTTAAAGGGCATGACTCTAATTTTTATTGACAATATCTCTTACAAATTAAAAGAATAATATGAGACCTCCTGGATGAAAAGCCCACAATAAACGAATTTTTGAGAAATATATAATTGTGTTGATAAAAAATACGATAAAGGTAATGAACAATATTAAATTTCTATTCTAGTCTAACGTTTATTGGAAATTCCCGTATCTTATACACCTGAAAAATTGATGATAAATAATTGAGTATCAAAATTAAGGCATATTTTTTTCCCCATTTTTTATTCTTAAATGCATCGCTCAAAGGTATAAAGGAAAGCAGGTAAATATGGCGACTTTACTTTACATGGTCGCACTATCAATCATGTTTCATAGTTCGAGCCCGACAAATCTTACGAGTGGTAGGCTACAAGATTTTCCGCTATCACGATTAGTTGATCTCGGGGACGTTAACATTGCCGGACTCACCGAAATATTCAGGAGAGACCCGGAGCCCCGCCCGCTATGCAGTCGAACCAAGAGTGTCTACGAATCTTCCATCATCCAGGCTTACAGCTTGGTGTACGTGATAGAATCTTGGAATCGACATTACTTCGTTCCCCGATACAATATCTCGATTGGTTACATCATTCTACCGACATGTGTGAAACGTTCCACGGCACAGGTAATTCAATAGTGTAGGTGTTGTTGTGTCTTTTAAAATTAAATTAATTAATTTTGACCAGTTTGTGAATCAGGGTCCTTGAGGGTGGCTATCAAAATAAAAAAATTGATTATTCATTTAAAGCCAGCCTAATGTAAGCTGTAGTGTTTGATTTTCCTCATTTGCTATGAAATAATTAGACTTTATATCCCCATTAGGATATACAAATTAAATTTAAAAATTTTAAGTTGTAAATTGTAAGTTAAACTAATAGCTTCAGGCTCACTTACTAACCTGTGCGATACTATGATTTTTGATCATTAGTTTTTTACTCTGAGATAAAGGTTTGAGAATTTCCGAGATATTAAAATAAATGTGTAATGTAGGAGTTTTTGACTCGTGTATGTCTTGTTTGTATCTAATAAATAGATTCAAGCTTTGGTTATAGCGACATACAGAAAACAATTGGCCATCTGTGGAGTAATAGGCCCAATGAGCAGTTCCATTGTGGAGGCGGTGTCTCCTCTTTTATCGTTATATCGCATCCCTCATATAAGTCCGGAATCTAATTCCGAAGCACTCCGAGGAATGAGGTAGAATAACAAAGGGAATGTTTAAAAGTTTAATTAAATAATATCACAATTAAATAAGTTCTTGTAAAGTAGGAATTAATACTAAATTCTATAATTTTTACATTTGTAATTTCTGTTGGGTGTCTTTAGCCATCTACCCAGTTTCCATAATATTCCAAAATTTGGACTGCCTTTTTTTTAAAAAATACATTATTAATTTTATATAAATCACGTTACATATTTGCACAATAATAGAAGTCGGTCGATATTACAATTTAGAATAAGTTGACGGTTCTAAGGGCTAAAAAATTAGCTGATAAACTCGACAAGACTGGCTCGAATTTTTTATAATAATTTGGCGGGAACCAAGAGTTAGTTGTCCCGTGATAAATTAATTGTATAACAACTTTTTTTTGTAATTGCCTTAATCTCCATGTTACGCTTTCAACTGTTTGTAGCTTCGAATACTTGTTTCAAGTAACATCGAATCAGCGATCCTATTACATGGCAATCGTAGCCATAATGTCTTACTTCAAATGGAACCACATAGCTATCATCTATTCTACCGATCCATATTACCTCTGGTTTAAGAACCAAATAACAGCCACGCGTAGGGTGAATAACGCTTTCTGTATCACACATGAAATTGTCGTGCCCCAGGCTTATACCAAAACCTACGAATTGTCAGGCCGGGCCTTAAAAAGGTTGATTGACGATGAAAGCACTCGTGTAGTTATTATGCTTATCCCGAACTATGCCTTCGAATCCGTCTTAGGCGCCATCTATTTAATCGACCCGAATGCCCAACTTCTTTTCATAGGTATGTACAGAACTTGTGTTGTTTGGAAATTAGTTGATTGTACTAAGTTTACGATACTCGGAGAGCTCAAACTTAGTCGTTGTTTTTTGTGTGTTAAATTGAGGTGAGCTCACTTAAATATCAATATCGAGTTTTTAATTATTTTTATTTACAAATTTGATATAGTATAAATACATGACCTCATTTTAAACATTTTTCTTTATTTAACTTAAAAAAATCTTTTTAAATTACAAGAAGTTATATTTTTCTCAAAATGAGTGAGCTCACCACTCCGAGCTTAACTCTATTATATAGTCGAGTTTAAACCGGAATGAGTTATTCCGCGGCCCACCTGACATATTTTTCTTTTTTTATGCCGGCTCCTAATTTGTATTTTCTAGCCCGGCCCGTTTTTAATATTAGTCCGGCCCTTGGCCGGGCGGGTTTACGGGTCCCAACTTTGATATTATATATAGATATCTATATCGCGTTCAAAAAAAATTTAAGACATAATTTCTAAATATAAAATGTTTTAAAATAATATTGGACTTGCTCAAAAACTTGACAAGTTTTAAGTGAAAAAGATAGTTTAGGCAGAGTTTAAGTAATGCCAACAATTTTTTTACCTGTAATTTAGGTATCTTCAAAAATGTAAAGTTCATATCATATTATTTTCTTAATTGGCTTCTCATAAAAGTTTGAAAAGGCTTTTAAAACATTTTCCCTACATCCGTATAGGCATTGACAGCTGGCCTCAAAATCTTGAATTTTCCATGAAACACCTACCAAGGATGGTTGAAGGAGCAATAATCATTTCCGAATACACTGCCAACGTTCCATCCTTTCAATCCTGGCTCGCCGATGCCTCTCTCCACGGGTTAGATACAACCCACCCGTGGTATAGAGCTATCGCGTCCTCATCCTTTTTTAATAAAGTTGGCATTAACGCCACGCACGGATATTACCGTGACGGACAAAACAAAGTGGTTGACGTATACCTGGACAAACAAATTGCCATGACGATAGATGCAACTTCGGCCATGCTTCAGGCCTTAAGTGCACTCATTGAGTCGAGATGCAAAAACGCTTTCAACGTACCCCTCAACAATACGATCAGTCTTGAAAGTCAATACGCGGACAGGAAAAAAGCTTTAGTGGCATGCGTTATGGACAACAATCTAGTCGGTTACATTGAAAACGTTTCGTTTTACGGTTTGACCGGGTTAATCGAATTCGGTTCTGATCATTCAGTCGATGTGCCGCTCAAAATATCAAATTTTAGGCGCCGTCAACTACTACGGGCCGGGGAAAATAGTAGCGTAGCCGACCAATTTAGTTACGTAGCCGTGGGAACTTTTGACCGTGAGGCCAGACATGGGGATGGCCTAAATATCACAGCCCGTTTGATGTGGCACAACTACACCTACATTAATTCCGTAAGGGCTCCACCCTCGAGTTGTTCGAAACCGTGTGCGAGGCACGAAATCACGGTAACCACCACGAGCCGTTGCTGCTGGACCTGTTTGGGCTGCGATAAAGATTACATATTTACGCCTGCCGAACTCCTTAGGTATGGCTATTATTATGCTCAGGAGGTTTGCAATGCAATTTGAAACATGCTTTAGCGTTAGACAGGTGGCGCCAATTCGTTATGTAAGGAATTGAATTAACGATTCTATTTTTTTTGCAAGGCATTATAGCCTAACATGTGACATTTGCTCTCTCAACATTTTTTATATCCTAAAGAAACAAACACGAGCAAGAGCTGAAATATTTAAAGTTTAGAAACTCTATCGAGTTTGAATGCTCGCTTGTTTTTTTTATTTTTGTTAATTTATAGATAAAAACATTATTAATAATTTTGATATTTTGAAAAAGTTAACATATAATAAGATTTAGCAATTCCGTCCTACATTTAAAATTGTTAAAGTGATATGTAGCACTCACCTCTTACTTGTTATATTTCATTCAAATGTTTTATGTTTTAAAATTGAAAAATGCATGTATCATCAAATTCAGAATAATAGCGAACCTTTCGACCCAATGGATTGATAATGACGTTAACTTTTTTTGCTCAGAGCCAAATATTTTGAAATATCGAAATGAAATTTTTGGTTTTTAATGACATTTTAGATCAACAAATTTTTGAGAGTTAGCTAACTACAGAGATCAAACCTGTCCATCTTCAAATTTGTTTACCTATTTCTCTAATCAAACTTAGCAAGTCAGCTATAAACATTAAAAATTTTGGTAAAAATGTCAAAAAAATATTCAAAAACAAAAATAAATTATTTTTTTTTGATTCACAATTTAAAAATATCAAATCTCAAATAATATTTTTATAAAACCGATATTTAATCGTGTCTTATTAAGTTTGGACGCGGATTATTTTTTATTATCTCAATGCTGATGTAAGAGCATGATGATGTACTAAAAAAATTTATTTTTTATTATTTTAGATGACAAATATAAGTTACAAAGGATTTTAATATGAAAGAAAGATTCTTAATTTTTTTTTAGAGTATTCTCGAGGTCGCAGAATCTTTCAATTTGGTCAATAAAGGCCTCGATATGGACGGATCTAAAAAGCCGATGATGGAAGAACTGCGAAAAACGAAATATATGTTCATAAATTTATTTTTTAAGACATTGATATTTGTTGACCTGTGTTATCTAAATGCTGATGTAAAAGCTCCCAAAAAAATTTATTTCTCATTATTTGAGAAGATAAATATAAGTTAAAAGGGATTTTTTATAAAAAAAGTCTTGAATTTTTTTAGGGTATTCTCGAGGTCGCAAAATCTGTTAATTTGAGAAAGAGCCATTTTTTCGATATGGACGAGTCTAAGGATCTGAAGGCGAAAGAGTTACGAATACGAAAAACATATATGAGAAAAGCCCATTGTAAAGGTTTTATTTTCTTAAACTTCTTTTTTCTGACATTGATTTTGACCTGCGTAATATGCGAAAATGTTAAGAAAGGGGGAAAAACAACTACATACACTTAACAAAATCGTTCGAAAATATTATGATTTTTTCGAAATATATGGCAAGTTGGCTTTTTTCATTTTTTTTTATTTTTTTATTTAATTTTTGTCTTCTAAAAGAAAGTTATTTGGTAGGGTCTCTAAGTTTTGAGAAAAAATTTATCAAAATTTCTTTTCCTTGAAGGATAACGAAATTTAATCATATTTCGCAAAGCTCTATCAAGCTAAATCTTCTTCATTTTCTTAGAAGGATTTAGTTTGGTAGTTAAATGAAAATAATAATTATATCGTAATAATCGAAGCGAGTTTTACCAAGTGTTTAATATTTATTGATAGAGTTATACATTATTTTGCCATAATACTCATAGAAAAATCAAAAATATATTCATAAAATAAACGTAAAAATTTTATTTTAGATTTGTATATTCATTAAAGTTAAAATTAAAATTCCAAATAAAACTATAAGAACCCACCTTATTTTATTTAAAAAATCAAGCTTTGGAACCTACTAAGCTACAGCTGACCATATATTTTGTATTGACTAAAGGTAAGTAACTAGTACCAAGAAATAAATATTAATATTTGGATTGTTTTTAGAAAATTATGACACTTATAAAGAAATAATCCACACGATAGCCTTATCTCTCATATTTTTCCGTTTTCCGGAGTCTCAGACATCGCCCATTTTTTTAGGTATATATCAAAAAAATGGCCATAGACCAAATTGACAGATTTTGCTGAAGAATACCTTAATGAAAAATAATTCAGAAATTTTGTTCCATCTTTCACTTGTAACTTATATTTTTTAAGTTAAATACTGAAACATTAAATTCTTAAGTATATCAATCAAGTTATTATATCAACATAGCACCTCAACCTAAATAGGATACGATATATTATCTGAAATAAAAATATTATTTGATGAATCTAGCAGTTCTTTTTTAAATATAAAATTAGTTCTTTTTGATATTTTTTGTTTTTTATTATTTTTTTGTCTTTTCCAACATTCAAAAATGTTTATAGCTGGTTACAAAGACTGTAAAAAAAATAAACTGTAAACGGATTTGAAAATTCCTAAGATGGCAGGTCTGGTCTCTGAAGTTAGCTCATGACTCTTCAAAATTTAATGACC
Organism: Acutogordius australiensis; assembly: GCA_030555515.1. NCBI lineage: Eukaryota > Metazoa > Nematomorpha > Gordioida > Gordea > Gordiidae > Acutogordius > Acutogordius australiensis. Next base: position 28,099,612 of record CM060243.1, read on the forward strand.
TGTGTAATCAATTAATCACTAATATACAAAACTGTGTCAAATATTATTTAAGGGATAACCTTTACCAACGTTGCATGAAATGTCCAAGCTTTACGTGGCCTAACAGCAGGAAAACACGATGCGATCCAATGAAAGTTATTTTGTTCAGTGAAAAACCCGCGTGGCACCTAGCTCTTTTTATAGCTGTTATTGGCATCCTATGTTGGATCGGTTTAATTTTCTTTTACCTGAGACACTACCAAGCAACCACATATAAGCTCGAGTACCGACCTCGAATTTACGTTAAATACGCGGGAATACTATTTGGATTCATCTCGATATTCTTCCTTGCATGCCGATGGCCAAACCCTGTAAAATGTGGAGCGACCTATTTTTTTTACAATATGTCCATCGTACTAATATTTGCGGAAATCCTGGCCCATCAATGGATTGTAACGCGGAGCCTCAATAGATCACACCAACAGGGCACTAAGAATGCATCTATTGCCCGATCCTCCTTGTCACTTATCATACTACTCTGCACCCTACAGGTAAGCGGCCTTTATTAATCATATTGGTGTCAAGTGGTATTGAGAGATTGCGGTCTAACATATATGGGTTCCAAAGATGAGGCTTTATCCCCATATCATTGATATATTCTACTATATCCATTTTTTTATACCAGTTATAATTCATTGTAATTTTTATAGCTCCTTATCCTAGTACTGATATACGCCATAATTGGTAGCCCACCGCTATCTAACATTATCGTTCCGAGTCAAGGGTTTTGGCATTCCAACCAACATTTCCGGGCAGGCATACCGTACCTTAATCGCTTTTGCGGCCCCTACCCCTACAACCTGAATTACGTCTCCTTTGCCATCAGCTTCCAAGTCCTCATAGTGTGTGCCATTCTCATCCAAATGGTTCACATAAGCCGGAGCAATTACCTGCAAACGTACAAAGAAATCGCGAACCTTCAAATAAATGCGACACTCGTTATAATCCTATATGGGTTAGCTGTGATCCTTTACCTAGCTCTGAATAACTTCCCGTCTCTCGTAATTTTTATAATCATTTTCGCTATACTGCTGTTCGTCGAACTTTATTACAGCCTCGCGCCGAAGATTAAATCGATGAAAAGCGAAAAGGCCGAAAGAATGGGAAATAACTAATGGTGGCACCTTTTGACTACGAAAGAGCAGTGTGATGCAACTATGCAAGCATATTATTAAATTAACAGTGAAATTGTGTTTATACTTAAATCCATGAGACGAGAGTAGCGCGCATCTGTGACAATATCGAAAGATATCAATTTACCAAGGCCCATTACATGTTTAAATATCTTTTAATTTCATTTTTTTGGTCAAACCTTATTTAAACGCCAATGATAATTTTTAAACATAGCAAATATTTTTGCCGATATAAAATTTTTTATAGAGGTTTTAAAAATGAACATGTCACAACACGCGCCGCTCTAAAATAGATGTATTTAATATTTGAAAGAATTGTTATTGAAAATTCAACTAAAATTATTGAATTACAGTGATTCTAATCAGCGTTTTTAAGTAGTCAGTTTAGTACTCAATCAGAGAAGAAAAAAAGTGATATCGGCTTGTGTTTTAAGACAAAATCACTTCACACATAAAATTAGTTAGCGCAATGAGAATTTTTCAGCCTAACTAGGGACTATAGTTTTCAATGAAGCGCCAAGACGGGTTATATTTTTGGAAAATAAAATGCATACGCCTACTAAAACAGTTGAGTGTGGCCTACTTTAAGGTTCTATAGATATGGTCGGTCGGTCCATGAGGGTCCATAAGAGCAACACCGGGACTTTTTACAAATAATAAGGTTTTGAAATTAAATTATTGAAAAATTGTTAGTTGCCATAATTTGGCTAAGGGGCGCTTTTGTGTCACGTATCGACCCTGCTAAATGAGTCCAAATGTGTATTATTTAAGAATTTTTGCGCGCTTTTGAGGATTTATCGCAATTTTCACAAATCTCCGCACTTAGAAATGATTTGAGCGCATGGATTTTAAAAAATTCCCCAAGATTTAGCCTTGTTCTTATTGCATTTTTTTTCAAATGTCGTAAAGAAATTGTGTTTTGCCCGTGGATTTTAAAGTAATAAAACTGTTTCACAGACGGGAGAATAATAACTGTACGATACCTATTTTATAACGTTAAAACTTCAATAATTTAAGTTACAAATTGGGAGTAAATTGAGATAAATCTATGCTCCTTTCCATATAAATCAGCTATAATACATGCTATACAAAAATTAAGTAAAAAATAGGGTTTATAACTTTATTGAGTAATAAATAAACCTTTCCATATTCAAACTGTCAATTAAAGTTTAAAACGGTATAAAAAAAATTGTAACATATACAAATATAATTAAAAATAATCAAGAAAATATTTTTAAAATTTCTAAAGAATTTGCTCTAGTAATTATGTTTTATACCTAACCTCCTAATTAAAACAAAATGTAAGTAATGTCATTTTTATAATTCAAAAATTTATTGTGTTATATATAAAATATATTAAAGACAATTATATATATTAATGCTATCTTATAAGTTAATAAATAGTATATTTTCTATAAATGCTAGTTGTCATATATAAATAATATATCAAAACGGTCATGAAAATTCTATTTTTCAATATTTTGGACTTTGTTGGATGGATTTGAAAAGGTGTCACCTATATAAAGGTATAATATAGGAAGCCTATTTAGATTATAGCAGAGATGAGCATAAAGTTTAAAGTATTATCTAATCGGTCGTATGGTTATAAATAAATCAAAGGTAAAAAATCAAATTCATCCAATCAGCAAATACAGAGGTTTTAAAATTTTAAACGTGTTATTTTTATCATTTTAATCCGCCTATGGTAGGGTGAGAAATTTGAGCGCGAATGCTATGGTAGGGTCCAAACCTCTATAACTTTAAGAGTTTTTAAGCTATGATATTTATTTTTTTATTATTTTAGAGAGAAATACGTGTTCTTTAATTATAGACTAATATAAGTTATCATTAATGAATATTGCAAATTTTATTTGACACAATGTAGAAAACAATTTGAAAAATTGGAATTTTTCATTTTTCCATATTACATTTAATAAATCATGTCATTTAAATGTATCAATATTATTGATCAAAATGTGTTTTTACGTCTACTAAAACATATTTAGAGAGTTACATGAGAAAAATATTTTGATATAAAAAATTATTTTTGGCTATTGTTAACCATAAAAACTAGATATTATAATGATAAAATAATAATTCATACCATTATTATATAATACAAACATTTTGTATACTTAATAATTAAAATTATTTAAAAAAAAATAACTGATAGTTTAAATATAAACAGAGGCAATTACATAGTTTTCAACGTTAAATTTGAGAGGGTGGAGTCCATATGGACCCCAAACAAATTTCTAAATTCTAAACAAATTTTATTATTAGACTTAGACCAAATTTTAATTGTTTTGTTTATCATATATTTAAGAAAAAAGTCACAAAAATTTAGCCCATAATATATAATATTTTTGAAGATATATAAAATTCAAGATATGCTGGGGTCCATATGGATCCCACAGTGCTAATCGCGGGTTGGGATTGTTTACACAATAAGAGTTTGGTAAGGATTTCATATACTCTTAAAATTAATTATGAATTGACATTAATAAAATTATTTTAAAACCTTCCAACATACATTTAAACTTTTAGAGGTGGTCAAATAATCTAGGAAACAATTGTTATTAGCAGGACCGGTCGTGGCTGCTCATTAGCGCCCCTAAGCCAGCCATTTTCAGGCGTAAAAAATACCCTTTTTTCAAATATTTATGCTTGAAAACCCTAATATTTATATCATAAAAATCGCTTATTACTTGTGATCTGTTGCCTTTTTCTGGGTAGGGTCAAGATTTTTATCGTTTCCGCGCGTTGAATAATGGCTCTACGGGTATCAGAACCCGATTTTAAATACGTTTGAAAAGAAGAGTTTTGACGAGCCTGTTTATCCAGTTCTTCGAAGAAGGCTAATTGTATAGGTGTAGGAATGTAATACATAATTAAAAAAAATAAGTCTATTAAGACAAAACCATTGTCAGGCATTGCAATATTGTTTAATATCGCAGGTCAACAAATTTTTGAGACTTATGAGTTAAAAATAGAGATAAAACCTGCCATCTTAGGGAATATCAAATCCGTTTACCGTTTTTCCTAATCAAATTTAGTTAATCAGGTATAAACATTTTTTAGAAAAAAGGTCAAAAAGCAAAAAAGATTCAAAAACAAAAATAAATTGAAATTTTATTTTTAATATTAACAATAATAAACTGTTAAATTCAAACTTCAAATAACATTTATATTAAAAACTGATAATATATCGTGTCGTATTTAGGTTTGGACGCGAAATATTTTGTATTATCTAAATGCCGATGTAAAAGCTTGATATATTAATAAAATTTATTTTTTATTATGTGTGAATATAAATATAAGTTACAAGGAATTTTCATATGCAAAAAATATTTTTAAATTTTTTCTTCATAGGGTATATTTAGTTCTGTCAATTTGGTTAAAAAAGGCCATTTTTCGTTATAGAAGGATCTAAGATGTTAAAGACGGAAAAAACTGAGAAAAACGAAAAAGATATATGAGATTAGGCCATCATGGGGATGCATTTTTTTATGTTTTCATAAAATTCACGTTTTTGACATTTTGACCTGTGTATTTAAAGAATAGGAAACAACAAACAAGGTAAAAAAATTACTTTGTATTGTATTTTAAATTTGATTGTTCACCTTAATAAAAGGTACTACAAAGTTAAATAAAATAAAAGGGTTTTATTGAAAGGTTAATGTCGAATATTGCAATTTCGAAAATAGCCTTATCGCAAGTTTATGCATTTAAAAAAACCCCAAAACCCAATTTTTCGTCTAAAAAACTTTTTATAAACATAAACCTTTTTCTTTCGCATATTCATTTTAATTTTTCATATTTAATAAATAAACAAAATTCAATAACAAAACTGACTTCAATAGTTTTATGTTCCAGTTATTTTTTATATAAATTTGATGTGAGCGAACATTGCTCAGTTAAATAATCGCATTTGCCATTTTTTTGATAAGTGCTTGATTAATTTTATTTTCAGTAATTTGGTAATTGCTCTTAATACATCTCAGAAAATCATAAAATTTTTCATGTGAGCAAAAAGAGATACGAGGACAGATAATCTTAATTAGGCGAAAATAATGAAAGCATACCCTTAAGTCTAGCAACATTGGAGAAAATATCCTTGTGTTGAGTCGTGGCAATCATGCTAAATTTCCTTGTGCGCAAAAAGGTATCAATTCTACACAGAGACTTTTCAGCCAACATAATACGTTCCTTAGCCTTGAAACGTTCCAATATTTCTTCCTGTTACATTTATTTAAAAATTATTTTAAAAAAATCACGCGTAAGATTGCACTACAAACATACATTTACAATTAACATGTGTAAAAAAATCTAATAATATGTAAGTGGCAGCTTTTATCTTTACATTGCCAAAAATATTAAATAAAAGTATGAAGGATTTAAAACAAAAAATATAACTAAAAAACTGATACCCCAATCTCATTAGTGGCTATATCCTTTTGGTAATGGAGCTCATTCAAGCACAAAATGAGTTCTTCGGCTTGGTGACTAAACATTTGACGATCTTGTTGGAGTAAGAAAGAAGTGTTATCGTTTTTATGCAGCCTACAAATATATTATTTTGTAGAATTAATTTAAATGATACCACAAAACCTTTTTTTTAATTTTATAAAGATAACTGTGTTCATTTGCAAATAATAATATAAGGTTCGACTATAGGGTGTTTACTAACTAAGTTCCAGAATAAAAAAAAATTTTCCCGATTTTTTTTTCATTTTATCAAAATAAAATAATATATTCAGTCGATAATAATATTTCGAATATGCTAAAGGAACCCAATTAGAGTATTGGTAAAAAATTTATCATTTAGCCCTTAATACGAAATTTTTTTTTCTTCGAAAAAAGCAATCATACAATATGGAAATTTTTTATAATTAATTTAAAAGTGTTTTTTTAATTTTTTTTAACTAATTTTGAGATACTTATCAACTCAAGCAACAGTTTTTCACATAATGTGTTTTACATATTTCAAAAAAAACGGTGTAAATTGACACAAAATATTTTACAAATATTCATTCTCGGCTTTTTCTCGTGCCAAACTATCGATTTTTCTCTCCACCGCAGTCAAGCTGGCTTTGAGATCTTTGATAAGGGCAGGAACAGATTCAACGCTTTGGTGGTCACAATTATCATCTATAAAGGGTGTGTGGTTTTTTTCACGTAATTTACGGTTAATAGCAGCTTTCTCATGCGTTAATTTCTGAGTTATTGTATAGAAAAAGGATAAATACTTTATATTTTATAATTTTCATTGGTGAAAATTTCTGATAAAATACAATTTGATACATGTGACCAAATTAGCGCTGAGAGACAAGGATTTTCAAATTTTTAGGAGTGTAAAAAATGTCAAAATTTGTAAAATGCAATACATCGATTTCTCTTTGCAACTCATTGATCGTTTTATCAAGTAGCGGTCGAGATGATTCAAGCCGTTCCATTTTGGACACCGTCTCGTCCAATTCACTAAAAAATTTGAAAAAGGAGCAACTTAAAAATACATGGTTAGAGAATTTTAAAAATTAGTATATATATAATATTGTAATTTAATTCTTTCTTTCTTATTTTACACATAATAAATATCCTGTCTTTTTAAATTTATTATTAATTATATTTAAAATTGTCAATTATTGTTATAATTTTATTAGGCTGGTTTTTTTAATGATATCTTTTTAATTCTTAAAATTAATTCAAAAGGGAAACACCTGTAAGGCATAATAAAATTTATAAATATTCTAATATAGAAAACTAAACAATTTAAGCTAAATGAAGCTGTTTTGATGAAGAGATACCTTTTAATTTTTTCGTAATTTCGTTTTAAATCTTCAATCATGGTTTCCATAGTTCGCTTTTCACTCTCCAATTCAACTGCCATTTTTTGGAGTTCCTGTTTGTGATGATAAAAGTCAATTTTGGATAGAATAAAAATTAAAATAAAAGAAAAATATTTTCTATTTTGAATACTCAATAAAAATAATCATATTTACTAATATTACCTCATTTTTGTCGACTTCCTTTTGTAAAGCTTGGCTCTCCCAATGCAATTTCTCTATACAAAAATCGTATTGATAGTTCATATAAAATAAAGTTTTTGGTATTATTAAAGGAATTTTATCATTTTAACCTTTAACTTTTTCCTGTTCGCTCCACAAGTAAAGGCCCTGTTTTTCGAGTTCTTGAATCAAGGTATCGCCTATTTGGGCATGATGCCATGTACTATCATAAAGTTAATTAACTTACATTAACAAATGGAGGCAAAAAATAAGTTTATATATCGAATTTGGTATACAGTTTAAATTATAGGTAATAAACAATGATACTCAACTTTTTAAAATCCTTATTTTTTAGTCTATATCCGTAGATACATGATACAGATTGTTAATATTTAAATAAGCTAGAGGAGAGAGAAGAAAATGAAAGAGTCATATATTTATAATACATTCATTAGAAAGTATAATATAGGGCACGTGAAGTGAGTTTTTATTTTCGTGAAATTTTGAAAAATCTGAAAATTTAAAAAATTTATTTTTTTTTTTCAAATTTTTTAAAAAATTTTTTATTTCAGAAAAAGCATTTTATGTGCATATATCAAATTTGACAACTTTTTGAAAATTTGCGTTTTATTACAAAATAAAATTTTTTCAAAATTTTGAAAATTTCACAAAAATAAAAACTCACTTTGCACGTGCCCATAATCCAAACATTTTTAGATTTTACTGTCATATTTGTGAAATTTCTAACCCTTAAAACTTATTTTAAGAAAATGGTAGGTTAACTCCAACCATCTAAATCTCTTCCTCACTATTTTGCCATCGGCATTTAATCAAGCCTAAATTTAGGAAGGTCTAATGAAGTTGAATTTCAGTAAAATATTCTGCAATGTGCTCTTATCTTTAATTTTTTTCCAATCAGCACAGGGACAAAGCCTTACAGCCCTGGCAAAATTTAAAAATGGCGAAATCTGCCAAAAGTGAAAATTGCGCTCTAAAGATATTTAAGGTAAAAAATTATAATAATTTTTTGAATAAAATTGTAACTTTATTTTTTCATCAAATTATATATTAAATAATATATACTAAAATTTAACATCCATAATATTACGCCCGGGATAAATTAAAATTAAAGTTAAAATTCTAGCTGATATGATATATTTTCAATATTTGTGAGTTTTTGACACATTTTTTTTATCATTTACTGTGTATTCGGTATAAATATCCAAATGTAGCCCTGATCTGAAAGTTTGTATATCTAAAAAATTTATCGAGCTTTCTTTTGTTTTTTTTATCATCTGAATTTTGTTAGATATAAAAATCATGTTAATAAGGAAAATTTACATTCGACTAGCTTGCTGAATGGCATCAATCCATTTTTCATTTTCCGTCGCATCATCGGTTGCAAGTGTAAACGGGTGCTGTATGTTTCATAGTTTAATGTTTAAAACAAATCAATTATAAAATTATGGATACATGGATAAATTTTGCAAAAATATAGTATTTGCTTTAGATTCAATCTAAAATATTATATAAAATCCCTTTATAGTGTAATTATAATTCCATTGTGCATATGAACTATTATAAATATTAGATATTACAATTTTTTACACATTTTAAATATTTAATCAATGCAAATTTCTAATATAACATAATAATGAATGTATAAATAAATGTGACTTACCAAATACTCTTCACTCTTAAGCGTTATAATAAACCGATGTCCTTGGGCATGAGACTCGATACAACAGTTTCCCAGCGGAATGACACCCTTAAAAAATTGACAATAAATTTGGAATGAGCTACCATAAAAAGTAACTTGCCATTAACCAAAGAGCCTGGGGGAATATATATTTAGCTAAAAGTTAGATGCAATTTTTTTTAACAATAAAAAGAGGTCAACAACCAAAAGAAACAATTCCAGAGGCTAACAAAACGAAAGGTGTGTGAAAAAAACAGTTAAAAAATATAAATCAAATTTACCTTTGGATGAATGTTAAACGTAGCGCCGGTACCCTTCTCGAATTCCTTTTTATCACATTCGGGATAGTAGAATAAATAACCGTCTCGGATCACGAAATACCTGCGCCATATAAAGAATTTTCGGAGTTAAAAGGTAAAACAAAGGGGTCTTACGCCTATACGACTACATCATATACAATTTGAAATTCTCTTGAATTGAGCAACATTTTTCCCATATGAGCAGTAGAAGCATTGGTTGGGAGCGCAAAGGTAGCAGTGTAATTAAATTATAAGAAAGCGTGTATTTACCGCTTGGCAAGAGTTTGCTTAGGGACGCAAATATATTATGAACCGATTCTGATGATATGTTAAAATAAGACCGCCTTGGCTTAATCACCACGGGGTCAGTGGCACTGGCGCCATTTAACTGTTTCCAGGTGCTTAAAACACCTGTTTTACCAATATTTTAGTGTAAAACTCTCAATCTGCTTGATTTTTGTATGGGCTGACAGACCCCGGTCATACTCGTTATAGATCTAAAAGAGCTTAGGGAAGAAAAACTAGTCACTGGCTTGCAAATAAATATAATTCCCTGATTGGAATAGGCAACGCCTTAATTAACATGTTGCCTCTTTACAATTTCATTCATATAAAATAAACCCTCTCCTAAAAAATAATCTCCCTAATTATTTGCTTTTTTTTTCTATGAAATATGAAAATTAGATTTAAAACTAAACCAAAATCTTGGACACAATCGAGCAAAACTTAGCGTGAACATAGTTTTCAAATAATTTTACAATTTCGAGAGGTTTGCACATCCCCTCCATAGATATTTGTGCCTCCGTATAATTTTGGTTACAATGCAAAAATACCTTTATCAATATCGGCAGGTATTAGTCTTAGGGAGAATAAAATACAAGCGTGCGATTCACAGTTACAAAAAAATTCATAATTAGGCTATTCACATGCTTTTTCTTATTTAAAGTGTTAGATTACTTTAAGGATTTTCATCACATTATACGTAAAGAATGACGGCTTAGTATGGAAAATTGGATTTTAGGAATTCCCAAAACTGCTGGTATTAATTAAACAATGGTTTGTGGGGATTGTTTAAAAAAATTCCTGCCTAAGATTTAACACAAAATAGTATATAATTTTTATAACACTTTGAAGAACATAATCTTAATTGCAAACACAGAAAAATATGTTAACTCTGGTTAATAATTGGCCTAATTACCTATGGATACAAACATTCCTAATTTTGGGAAATTAATTATCAATTTTTTCTATAAACCTTTTACATAACTCAAAAAAATATCATAATTTAAATAATCTTAATGTAGCAGTTTGCATAAAAATTGTTATATGCACTGAGGTAATATATCAGGTGAAAATAGCTGAACCTTTTGGTTGCAACTACTATATGCTAAAAAATTGTCAGAGTTGCGAAAAGGTGATAATTAAATAACAAATTCGCGAGTCGAAGAAATTAAAGCTATTAGGAGAATTCCTTTATAATCAGCAGTTTAAAAGTAAATTAAAAGATTTCAAAATTCGTAAAATAAATAATATAATTTTTAAATCATTTCAATTTTTATAAACTTTTTTTTCTGACATTGATATTTATCGACCTGTGTAATTTCTATTTTATTTGTTATAAAATATGTCTTAGAAAATATTTTAAATATTTAATATTTTTAGTACATGTGGATAATTTTTTTTTCAAACTAAAAACTTTATATACACAAGGCGGTCCCAGGAAATAAAAATATTCCTTAAACAACTAGCCATTTTCAACTAATTATACGATATTAAAAAATAAATGAAACAAATTCCTTTTACACAGCCTTGACAAGTGTACTATATTTTTTAATGAGTGCCTTATAGAAAATCTAAAAAATGTTTATACAATATTTTCATTACAGGGTTTACCATAATATACAGGTATAAAATTTTAAAAGTATTTTAATAGGCCTAATTCATTGCAAATTAGATTACATTGTGATAGTAATTTTTTTGTTAAATGTAAATGGTAGTGCGAAAGAAGACAAAATCTAGGTCAACAACGATTAGAGGAAAGATGAAAGAGAGACGGAGGAGTGTAAAAATATTGTGACAGATCAAACATTTAAATAAATAAATCTTCTCACATCATATTTCAAAATCGTGTAATCTAAAAACAATGAGGCCTTCGTAAAAGTCTTTGTAAATACGTATTTAGGTACACAGGAACGATCTGTCGAAGGACGAAAAGCGATGGTACCAACGATGCTGGGAGAAAATTACAGAAATTTTGTAAAAAAACGACCCTTTTATTAGGGTGACAATTTTTTGGATTTGGGGTTTTAACCATACGATCAAAATAAGGGGTGCCATATTTTTTAAAGTTTCGATTCATCTAAATGGGAGATCGGCTCAGATAGCTCAGTGGCAAACCTTCTGCCTTAGATGCAGGAGGTTGCGAGTTCGAATCCGTGCACAGTAGCTTTTTTCGTCGGAAAAACAGCATACATGTGCAACCACTTTGAAGCCTCTGAGTGGCCTGCTTAGGCAGCAGGTCTTAAACGACATGTCAAAAAGTAAGAGCCTAGGCTAAAAACCTAGGTCGCTGACGTGCGAGCAAATCTTACTATTTAACCCGTCGGCAATATTAATTGCTTTGCTCGGGTTAAAGAGTCAAAGCCCTGACGGGTATGGCATCCCTAAGTGGGGAAAGGTATGGGGGAAACCTCAAACCAGTTGTTTGTTTTTATTTATCTAAATGGGACAAATCTACTAATATTGTCGTGGGTTAATTGACATTTTATAGCAGCACGTTAGTGACCTAGCTTTTTTGGCCTATATTTTAACTTTAGTCATATTTAGAAAGCATATGTAGGCCAATCAGCAGCTTCAAAGTGGTAGATGTGTACTATTTTGCGAAGAAGGAAGTTGCCTATGCGCGGAATCGAACACCAGACCTACTGCGTGTAAGGCTAAGATATTTCCAGAACTAAGAGCCGACTTTTGGCAAAAAAAATTTATATAATTTACCTCAGCTTTGAATGACATGTACACTGGCTCAAAATAAAAGAGGAAAAAGGACCGAATGCCCTTAGGTATGATGATTTTGTAGATTCAAAATACTTGAACTTTAAAAACTTTTAGCTCGAGTCGTCCGAGGTGTGAAATTTTGCGTAAAAGCGATTTATTGGTTTGATACAAAATTTGAGATAGAGGGAAAAGCCGGACTTCTTTACCAGAATCTATACTTCCTTGTTCTTACATATTATCGATAGTATATGATGTGTGCTTGATTAATTTTTAAAAAAAAATATAGTTGCCAAGTTTCCCACCATTTAAATATCTTTCTTTACTGCCTATTGTTGTTACAAATGGACGTAAAACAACCATTAAAACGGCTAATAACGGCCCAAGTTACTAAAGAGGAACCGATCGAATCACACCACCAAACATCAAATAAATACTGTTCTCCTGTCACTAAAATTCAAAAATCGTCGACCAATATCGACGATGACTACCCCAAAACCAAGGACAGAAACAATGATAGGTTGGACGAAGAATGCATTAATAGCAATAGATACGACAATAATTACGGCAACAATTATGGGAACGAGTCACTAACTAATAAAAAGTTTTCTAAGGGGCCAGAAGTGAATGATACTTTAGTATGTCAAGGCGGCGGTAAGCCCAACCAAACAAAGCGTATGACAACACACACGTGTCCGATATATGACAAAGAAAATTGCGTTAAAAATAATTGTTGCAAGAATTCGATCGATTCCGAAAATAATTATTATCCAAAACGGACTAGTAATAGTCAGGCAGCATCAGTTACGAGTGATTATTACAGATCATCAGTGGGTCACAGAAATTCGTTAAGCAAACAGCACCGCACAAAACCTACGGCAAGTGGAATCAATAATCGAAGGTCTTTTTGCCGCTTCTTGGGGTTCTATAGACGCAGCCAAAACTACTTGTCCTATCTATGTTTTTACGCCGTGGCTGCCCTTCTCCTAACCGGGCTCATGAAGGAGTATCTACGGGTGCAGGAGCTCGAAATGATTGTCGAGGGCTGCGTGTTGGAAAAGTATTCCGTTAATTCACAAATCGATATCCTGTACGATCAACGGGTAAGCGTTAATCTCTCTATAAAACCACTTACATTTTTAAATTAGGAAGATAAATTTAGTTATGAAGGAACTACAGATTCCTATTAATAATATGAAATTTTATAAAAGTAGTAAGCGGTGTGTGTGCTTAAATATTTATATTAAGAAATGCATGTTAAAATTATTTCAAATAGAATATTTCAACAATACATTTGCATTCAGGAATAAAGAATATTTAATAATGGTTTCTAATAGCAGTGTAAACCTTTTCAGTAAATTTATGGCCAATACACCATGTAATTTTTTATAATTCAGATGAGTCTAAAAAGTCTAATAGATCGAGAACGGGAGATAAACGCGAAAACGTTTGAAGAGTACAACAAACAAAAAACAGCTCTTGGTACTAAACAAGCAAAATGCGCATCAATGTTGAGTAAGGAACGCGCCAAAATCGTAAGATTGACCCAGCTTAGGGCTGAAGAAATTCAAAAATGCAAAGCTGGGAAGCGAGATCTCAAGACAAACCTTACAGCTAGATTTAAGCAAGAACTTAATTCAAAAACCACAAGGTATTTTTTTAACATTCATAATATATTAAATGCATGACTTACATTTTTATATTTGAGTAACATAACTGCCAATTGATATCTATAACTAGATTAGGAAAATCCTTTATTACAATTTCATAGTTCAAATAAAATGCCAAAAATTTTATTTATCCATATTCAAAGCAAAATAATACATAATAACCATTTTCAATAAATTATTAAATTGGGATTAAAATGGAAATAAGACACATTATTATCCAAATGTAACAATATTTATGGAATTGAGAAAGAACTCTTAGTTAGCTTAACTTACCAAAATATTTATAATTACAACAAAAAAAATTAGATTTAATGCCTAATAAAAATTTTATTTAAGAAAAATTAACAGAATAAAAGAGGCTTATTTATCATTGAGATATTTAGTTTAACATTATTAAATTCAATATATTAACAAAATAATAAATTATATAATCATTATATTTTTCATTTTAATAGCCTATCTGCAAGCCTTCAAAAATACAAATCAGATGCAGTTTCTCTTAAAGAAAAACTCAAAGTCTTGGTAGAAACTAGCCAAAAAATGCAAGAACACATTCAGATGTTAGAAAACAAAAATCAGAATTTAGAAATAGCCATAGTAGAAGTTGAGCAAAAGCTAGCAAAAAAATCACAAGTCGATTTAAAGCCTACAGGGAATAATAACAGAAATATTGTTGAAGATAGTATGGTGTGATTTGCAATTTTTTTAAACATCAATAAAGTTACTATAAAAAACATAAGCAAAAATACCTTTTACACCACCTATTAGACCCAGAATTATAGTTAATGTTCTTTTTATAAAGCACACCAGATAATTGTATCTTGTTAGAAGTTTGAATTGAAAAAGTCATTTTAAAATTCAAAATTATGCCTGCGTGGTATACATCCCATATTTATTTATGTCTTATTAAGATTTTTAAAAAAAATTAGGGCAACCAAAATTCACAATTAATAAATTCTATTTAATTGTATTAATTAAAATTTTATTTCTGCAATAAGTAGATAAAATTTTATAATCGTATTATTAATAGCTAAAAATATTTAATTATCTGAAAATGTAGATGGTTTGACCATTACATAAATGACAATCTCAACAAACTTGATGCAAACTGTGGTTTACAAAATATTATTCCTAATTTTTATGCGCATGCGCACTTCGGGCTGTGGGTAAAACCTATTAATAGTTTTTATTCTTATTTTAGGTAAAATAAAAATAGACATGAGCATAGGCGCACACACAATTAGATTAAAAAATAACATGCTTTTAAGAATTTATATAGAATATAACTTATCAACATTCTTATGCCAATATTTTGTATTGGAAATATTTTTCATACTATTTTTTGGTTGCATAAAGCGACTTTATATAAAAGGCCTTAATATATTTTCTAAAAGGTAATGGATTAGATTTAACTAAGTTTTATATGTGAATAAAAATTTTTAAAAAAATTTTTTAAATGCTCTATGTGTATAAGTTTTTAAATGTTGTATGTATATAAACTATTTATGCCAATTTCTTACTAATGATTGCTCATTTAGCTATTATATTAAATTTAAGTTGCTGAGACTGACAACAAGCGCCAAATAAATCAAACATAAATTACTAAAATAAATAATAGTGCATAATGGTATAAAATTTAAATGCTGTTTAAATGGAATAGGCAGTTTAAAATGAATATGTAAATGATGCAATATTTATCAAATACTATTGTTGCCATGCATTTAAAATTTTTATTTAAAATATTTATATAGCTATTAATATAAATTTTTTCTGTTATTTTATCTAATATAGGGTGCGCGCGCACTCTAAAACATACTTTAAAAAAAATAATAGTTTTTTGCCAAAAGAAAAAAAGGGTTAGTTTTGCGGTGTTAGAAAAATATATTTTTGGTATGGATGTGTTAGAATTGAATATTTTAATGGTATTTAGCATATTCAATAATTGTGCTGTTTGGATTTTATTAAATAAACGCTTATTTGTGATCAATATAACATAAATTAATAAACAAAAAGCCCCAAAAATTAATAATTAAAAATCCAAGAATATTATTTTCTAACCTTACCAAAAAACAACATAAATTCCTTCTCTTATCTTTCATCACACTATAATCCCCAGCTTTAACTATGCCCTTTCGAAAATCCCAAATTACACAGGTCAACAAATTTTTGAGAGTTATGAGCTAACTACGGAGATCAAACCTGCCATCTTACAGATTTTCAGAACCGTTTATTGTTCTTTCTAATTAAACTTTGTTAGCCAGCTATAAACATTAAAGTTTTTAGAAAAAAACAAAAAAGATTTAAAAACAAAAATAAATTAAATTTTTTTATTTGCAAATCTACAACAGCTAAACTGTTATATCACAGGTCAACAATTTTTTGAGAGTTATTAGATAACAACAGAGATCAAACCTGCCATCTTAGGGAATATCAAATCCGTTTACCGTTTTTCCTAAACAAACTTAGTTAGTCAGTTATAAACATTGAAAATTTTAGAAAAAAAGGTTGAAAAACCAAAAAAGAATCAAAAACAAATTTTATTTTTGCATATTCACAATAGTTAAATTGTTAAATTTAAACTTCAAATAATATTTTTATTAAAACCCGATAATATATCGTGTCGTATTTAAGTTTGGACGCGAAATATTTTGTATTATCTAAATGCCGATTTAAGAGCTTTATATATTAATAAAATTTTTTTTCTATTATTTGTGATTAAAAATATAAGTTACAAGGGATTTTAATATGCAAAAAAGATTTTTAAATTTTTTCTTTTTAGAGTATATTTAGATCTGTCAATTCGGTCAAAACAGGCCATTTTTTGTTATAGACGAATCTAACGAGCCAAAGACGGAAGGAACTAAGATAGAAAAACATATATGATAGGCCATCATGGGGATGCATTCTTTTATGTTTTCATAAAATTCACGTTTCTGACATAAATATTTGATGACCTGTGTATTATATTCAAACTTCAAATAAAACTTTTATTAAAACGCGATAATATATTGTGTCGTATTTAAATTTGGACGCGAAATATTTTGTATTATCTAAATGCTGATGTAAAAGCTTGATATACTAAAAAATTTTATTTCTCGTTATTTGATATGATAAATATAAGTGACAAGGAATTTTTATATAAAAAAAAAAGATTCTTAAATTTTTCCTTTTAGGGTATTTCTGTCATTTTGGTCAAAAAGGCCGTTTTTTCGATATGGACGGATGTAAGGAGCCAAAGCCGGAAGAAATTAAGAAAAACAAAATATATATATGAGATAGGGCCCTTATGAGGATGAATTCTTTTCTATCCTAAAATTCACGGTTGTGCCATTGATATTTGTTGACCTGTGTTATGTTAGGAGGGCAAGAAATTCTTTATAGATAGGTTGAATTACATTGGGTGTTTTGTACAAATTCGGGCACATTAAATCCATGGGCCTATTTATTACCATTTTTCAAAAAAATTAGTATAACACACGATTTTTAAAGGCATTTTGCATTCTAGATGTAAAAATCAAAATATAACAAGACACATCCTAAAACGAGATTGGAATAATGATTTGCAATATTATGTATTTTTTATTTCTCTGCACTTTAATGGGGTTTTGACAAAATTAGCATAGATGAGAGGCTACAAAGCTAAAAAAAACTTGATTTTAATGTCAAAAACTTATTAATAAATTGCATTCAATCCAACTTAAACTTTTTATGTTTGGTGACCCGTTGCATTTTGACAAATAAAAAAAAGCTTAACCCTATTACCAAAAATAGAATAATTACCTAATTTGCCCGTAAATAACACGCTTAGGAATTTATTTGAAAATGTAAAATTTGGCAAACAGCGTTTATCCATTGCGTATAATTCATATTGTGCAAAATTTTATCAATAATAGACCAGCTTTTGTAATAATTATATTATGTATGTGTGTATTTCTTAGGCGTCGCATGTCGGTGCGGTATAAGAAATAAAAAAGTCTTTATTAGGGGTAGTGTAGTAAGGACATGTTTGGGTTAGGGTTTTTGTTAGTATCTGATTAAGCTCAAAACTAGGTAGGATTAAGTCAGGTTAGAGTTGATTTAATGATATTTTGAGAGGTTATTAAATAAAACCGCGATTATCTGACGAGAATTCTAAAAATATTTTAGTTTATCTTTAAAAGTTATTTTAGGTCAAGTTATTTTGAATGTTAGAATTTGCAATATTCACAAACAAACTCCCAATTATATTTACTACAAAAGATTATTTACAGTTATATAAACTATACTTTTACGTTTGGCCGATATGCTAAACATGGCCTTTAAGTGCAATAGCTCTAAATTTAATTCTTTGAACCAACTAATTTAAAAAAGTTGAATATGTGATCAAATTCACATAAAGAAATTGAAAATGTGATAAATTCCCTTTTATATGTATCTATTGAAAGATTTTATGCGTAAGCCGATTGAATAAAATTTCAAGACTTTAGGATGTATATGTTTTTGAATGCAATATTAAACCAACACACAATTAGTCAAATTATTTAGATCTTAATTTGATATTCTCGCTAAATTTTGAATTCAACATATTTGCAGATTCCTTTTCAAATTTATCTCTGGATTATCAACAATAACCATGCTAAAGTTCGGGTCTCCTATGTTTGGATCTAATCGATTAATTTTTCGTTCGCACCAAATTTCATAAATTAGTTCGCCTAAAAAGAGTTACGAAATATAAAATTTATATGATTAAAATGTTACCCCTTGCTTTAAACTTCGAAAATGTTTTATTATTATTATACAAAGATTGACTTTAAAAAATTTTTTTTATAGATTATTAATTTATAGATCTTAAATTCGGGATTAGTTTACACCCTATGCCTTCAATTTTTATTTGAACTGCGAAAGATCTGTGTCGGGACCTGTAGCTACGGCGGTGTCTCGCTCCGGGTCGGGCTGATATTTTAAATAATTTAAAAACGACCGAGCCAATTTTTTTCATCTCAATATTGTCTTATTTTTGTTACTGTTAATCGCTCTAAAATAAATTTTATATTATACGATAATGTATTACTTATACACACTGTATTCGATCATAATTTTTTTTTTAAAAATTTCTTGCTCTGTTATATAGACCTTATTTGCAATACAAAGCTTTGGCGGGTCTAATTAAAAATATATGTCGGATGGGCTGAGCCGAAATTTCACTGCCGGGGTTAAACTATAGTCCAGATTATAGGAATTTTTTTAAACCGAAATATATGATGTTTTGATTTACTGATAGTTCTGGAAAATTACTTCACAAAAAATTTTTCACTTTAAAATGTTATGGAGTAAAGAAAGAGATATATAAATATAAAATGAAAAAAATAAAAAAAATACGCCTTAAGTTTCGTTTTTTAATTTTTTTTTGTAAGGGCACATGCAAAGTAAGTTTTTATTTTCGTAAAATTTTTAAAATTCTGAATTTCAAAAATTTATTTTTTTCAAATTTTTTTGAAAATTATTTCAGAAAAAGCATTTTATGTGCATAAACTAAATTGGGCAACTTTTCAAAAATTTGCGTTTCATTTCAAAATAAAATTTTGCAAAATTTTGAAAACTTTACGAAAATAAAAACTCACTTTGCACGTGCCCTAATAAAATTTGCCATTTTAATTTTTTTAAAAACCAAAATTTTCGAAAAATTCAAATAAATGACCGATTTTAAAATATTTTTTAAGTTTTTTTGTGAATCAACTTTAGACGTGCCCTTAGATAAAAACTTGACAATACCTTACATTTTTACCTGCCGTTAGGCCAATGTCCCCCTTTTTAGCCATAAAAACAATATCTGGAAAAAAGTTCGAAAATATTTAGTGAGGCACACGATTATAACCCTAGAAAAATTAGCAAAATATCTGCCAAACAGACACAGTTTAAAACATAAAAAGCAGGATCTACAAGGGATGGATGAAATAGATTATATCAGGAGCAGGGCCGTACCAGCCTATCTCTCGGGTCAGACATTTGCTGAGGGCGCTACATTATTTTTATTTTGATTTTACTATTATGCATTGTTTAGAATTCTATTTTATCATATATATTCTAATTATATAAGATTTTTACCATGCAACACATTTCAATAAATTAATATTAAAAAAAAATATTTTTATTGTTACCTCTTGTTCTTTCTATATAATAAATAAGGGGCTTATTTTTTTTGCCTAGGGGCGCTTGAGAAACCTGGAACGGCCCTGATCAGGAGTGCTATTTGATCCATAAATCCCAATTAAAGTAAAAGGCAGATTCACTGTTTGTTGCCAAAGCCATTTACTTTATAATCTTAAAACAGTGTGAGGGCGAGAGAACTTTACAAACAGAAATAAAAATGCTTAGATGCATGGCAAAAGTATTTAGAATAGATCACATACGAAACCCACATATTATCGGGAGTTTAAATATAACACCAAACCTTACCAAACATACTATATTACGCTTGATGTGGTACGGCCACGTAGTTAAAAATGGCAGCAACTACATCGCTAACACCATCGTCGCAAAAAGACTGTAGCAGAAAAAATAAGAACGGCCGCCCAAAACTATCATGGGCACAGAAAATTTGAGCCATCATTAAAGGTCACAATTTAAACATTCTAGACAGGATGGGAAAAATCCCTGAAAGATCTTACAGCCTTAATGAGGCTAAAAGCTTAAGACATAATAACTATTATTCTAATGGATTGACCTTGATAAGGTCACGTTTAGACTCATTTCATTTTTTTTTTTAAATTTTTACCTTGTGACATTAAACGCATTTTAACAAAATGTCACCAATTCTTGTTATTAGCATTCAAATAGTTTTTCTGAAATAAAAGTTTTTAAAAAATTTTGAAAAAAAAAATTAAATTTTTAAAAATTTTAATTAAAATGAAATGAGTCTCAACGCGCCTTAAATAAAAAAATATACATCACCTAAGTTCCATAATAAGCTTCCCCTTATTTCCTGATATTCCATGGAGCATTCCGTTTCATATTGATGAATCACGAGCTAAATAGAGTTGATTTATAATACTAAAATACTAAATTGGTAAGTAGTGTATCATTAATTAAATCGACCCGGCCAATAGTCTAATTGATTTTTTAGCCCAAATTGTCATTCAAAATTTACGTCTCGGCGTCACGTTGAAAATCAGTTTTTTGGTGATAGGTAAGAAAGAAAGAATTTGTATAATACTGCATAATACATGGTTAATCTAAAATTTTTAAGCCAGCTTTGGCGCAAAGTAAACATTGTAAAATTTAAAAATAGTATGACTTTCTATGATTTTCATATTACAAGGGGAAACAAAAAATGTGGAATGTGTAATGATTAGCATAACTACATAAAATATTTCAATTTTCTAACCAGGCCTAGTGCTACCCGACAGGCTGTAATTGATTAAGACATTTAATGGCGCGTTCAATGTTAGTTTCAAAAAAATTGTAAGTTATAAAAAAAATTTTATATCGAAAAGCATTTAAAATGTCCGATCTTTATTATTAGCACTGAAAATACTTTTTCTAGAATTTTTTTTTATATTTTTATTAATTTTTAAAATAACTCAACATTAACCGCGACCAAAGTAGACCATTAAAAATTTATTACCGTTTGATTCATGCTAACTGCCCAATGGTATTTGGTCTGGCGATCAAAGTTAAGGCTATAACCATGCACCCAACAATCCCTTAGAACCTGGCTACGTATAACTATTTTGCTCTAAATAAAAAATGTTTATCATATAAATAGCCTCTAACCTTTAATAATATATTTGTCTTAATTATTGAGCGGATGAACGGCTGTGGTTAATATCAATTTTAACCGGCAAGCTAGGTTTCGGTCCGTCCATTAGAGCAAATTAACTAGAGCTTAAAAATTCCCAATTTAAATTCATTAATAAAAATTGTGTGTAACAGGTCAACGAAAATGTCAGAAAAAATAAGTTTATGAAAACATAAAGCATACAACATGATAGCCTTATCTAATATATATTTTTCGTTGTTAGTACTTTGTTCCCCCTTCGGCTCCTTCCGTCTATATCGAAATGGCCTTTTTTGATTAAATTAACAGATTTTGCGATCTTGAGAATACCTTAAACTTGAGAATCTTTTTTGTCCTATAAAAATTGTAACTTACCTTTTTCATCTCAAATAATGAGAAATAAAGTTTTTTTTAGTATATCAAGCTCTTACATCAACATTTAGATAATACTATTTCGCGTCCAAACTTAAACTCGACACGATATATTATAGGTTTTAAAAATATTATTTGAAGTTTGAATTTAACAGTTTAGCTGTTTTGAATATGAAAAAAAAATTCAATTTAATTTTTTTGGATCTGTTTTTTTCTTACCTTTTTCTAAAAATTTCAATGTTTGTAGCTGACTTAATAAGTTAGATTAGAAATAAT
This sequence comes from Acutogordius australiensis, assembly GCA_030555515.1. Classification (NCBI taxonomy): domain Eukaryota; kingdom Metazoa; phylum Nematomorpha; class Gordioida; order Gordea; family Gordiidae; genus Acutogordius; species Acutogordius australiensis. The sequence continues at coordinate 28,121,855 of CM060243.1, forward strand.
GGTAAACGGATTTTAAAATCCCTAAGATGTCAGGTTTGATCTCTGTAGTTAGCTCATAACTCTCAAAAATTTGTTGACATGTGTAATAGGCTTTCTATATAAGTTTGCTTGGGAGCCACGATTGGCCCTTGAGACAAGGTTTTAGTTTGTTTTCGTATATAAAAGACAGGCGCCATGCAGATTTGGAAAATTAAATTTGGTAGAAATATCGCCTACTTTAAACGTTTTTAATATAGTTTTAGGCATGTTAGAGTCTGCCCAATTCTATAAATTTTCTTATAAGAACGCTGCCTATTTGGTGTTAAATAGTTATTTTTCTTATTGGCAAGTTTGTTTTTATAAAATGAGATGGCCTCTTGACTTTCGGTCTGCATCCCTTGTCCTAATTTTAGGCGGTTACTGAATACTAATATGGCTCTTAAAAAAAATTTTAAAAAGTTTGTTATACTTATGAATGATATGTCTATCCCTTTTTCCCTCATTTTAGAACTGGGTTTAACTGTTTTTTGGCCCAACATTTATAAAGAAAGAGAATTAAAAAAGGTGGCTGGATTATTACCATATTGATTTTTTGAAAATTATAGAATTTGGATAACTTATAAATATCGAAATTGTATTTTTCGAGAAACTTTTTGGTATGTAATTTTTCTCCAATAAACTAATACTTAGTAGCAATATTTTTTAACTGCCCTACCAAAAAAAATTCTTTCAACTGCCTAGCCCATAAAATAAGGTTTGCTTGTTAGATTCTTCCGTTATAACCAAATATAGGACAAAATAGATTTAGAAATTATCGTAAGAAAAAAATAGACTTATTACAATATTCTGACATAATAAGAAAATAAAAAGTACTCACAAAGTCCTGCCTTATTTTCAAGGAATATAAATGGGCACTTCTATTCTTAAACAGGTACCATATAGATAGGGCAGGATATTTAAATAATTTGATGTAATGGCGAAAGCCTTCAGTATATTTGTAATATGTTCCACGGTATAGCTGCCTTATCACTGTCGTATTTAATTTTGGTTCAAATTCATTGATTAATGGGACGGATCTGAAAATAAAACATTTTGCATTATTCAAAGCTTTATAAAGGTCAGGTTGTGCTATTGCATCCAGCCTGACACCCTAAAGATTGCATACATAGAAATATTTTCCTTATATTTACAAATTATAAATCAAGTTTATTTATCTGTTTTATTGCAATTAATTAAGGTTATTCCCATGATTTAAATTAAGCCTACTTAGTTTAAAACTTATATAAAACAAAGACCCTTTTTTAATTATCTTAAATTTTTATTTTTATAAAAATGCAATTGGAGATAAAAGTCTCGCGAGAGCCCCCAGGGCGAAATTTAAAGCGGGCCGGTGTATTAAAAAATTTTCGGGCTCTATATACAGAGTCTCAGGCTAGGCCAGATTGGGTCGAGCTAAAAATAAAAAGCAAATTTTTCAGCCGGCTTTAATTAAAAAAATGTGTTGGGTGGTAAGGCCCGGAATTTTGGGAATCAATTTCCTCGTAAGATGAATGTTAAATAATACCTTAATTCTTAAATCAGCCTTTAAATGCTGATATTAGGTTTGATTGACTGTTTGATTTTATTAACCCTTTTCATAACATATTTGAATACAATTGCTTCAAAAAACGCAAAAATAGAGTAGCATGCTCACTGCCAATGACCCGAAGTCTAATATATTTAATTTATCAATGATGTTTTAGCTTAATTAGATTTCGAAACAAATTACAAAATAAATATGAATTGTATAAAAAATAAGGTTGTTCTATTTTTTAAATTCATTATGATTTTTAAGTGAAATATAGGAGGCTAAAATAAATTTGTTTTATTTTACGTTTTCCTTTTTAAGAGTCAAGTTAGATTTTGAAATATATTAATGCATATGCATGTTTTTTTCTTTTATAATTTTCAATTGTTTGTGAAAGTGTTTGGGATTTTGCGATCAGCATCGAAAATAGTTGAAAGGTGTATATAGATAAGTGATTGTCTGAGCATATAATTCAAACCTGAAACTGCAGCCATGATGTTAATAATCTAAATTGAAATAATCTCACTTGAATCGATTTAAATAATTTTCTCCAAACATATAGTCGTATAACCCGGGGTGATGAACTCTTTCACACAATTCATTGAATTTGAGCACGTAATCTAGCAAAAATTTAAAATTTAAAAATATAACCCGAGTCAACCAATGTGTCGCACAATTATTTTTCTATATTCTTTTTTTCATAAATATCAACATTAACAATAAAAAAATACAATCTTTAGTTACTAATTTTTGTTTCATTACCCAGACAAGGCCTAGTTAAACAACTTGTTAAACATGCCAAAAAATTATTCTGTATGCGATTTTAGCATGGGTAATATTAAACTACATTAAAGTAAATTTGTTATCATTAATTCTGAAAAAAAAAATTTAAATAGTAAATACATACATTATTAATTTACATAATAAAATTTTGCGAGAAAATAAAATGTGTTATTTTACAAAATTAGATTTATCACATAAATTAAAAAAATTCAATAATTTATATTAAATTTTTTTGCAGCGTGTTGAAGTATTTAATCATCTATGTTTTTTTTTTTTTCAGAAAACAAATTAAAAATTTTTAGATATCCGGTCCTTTCCGTTTAGAAAAAAAAAGAACTTACATTAATAAAGAATATATTTTATTTGATTTAAATTGTGATGTTAACTTGATAAATTGAAAATTGACTAATATAATGTGTTTCTCAAATTTAAGATTATTTCAAAAATACACATGTTTTGTATTTTGAAAGGGTATCTTGCCAAACTTACCATGTTTATAAGTGTTGTAACTAAAAGAATTTTGATAAAAATGGAAAAAAAAACAAAAATTAAAATTTTATTTTTATTTGCCTTTGAAATTTAATCTGTTTCTATAAATTTAAAATAACAAAAGTGAAAAAAAACAAAAAAAAATAATAGAGATCATGGACATATGTACTTATCCTTAGACCGGTTTATATCAAGTTAGTCACAAATATAATTGAATTTTTGTGATAATCGGGTAATTATGTAGTTTGTCGTTATATATATATTATGAGTCGCCGCAGCCTTTGTCACATATTTTTAGTAAGTGACCATGCTAATTAACAATTTAAGTCATAAAACAGCGCAAATTTTTAACGCAAAAGTATGGCTAAAACATTTTTAGCAATATTTTATTACCTTTTCCTGCTAATGTCGTAAAGGAAGGCACCTCATATGCAACTAAAAATAAATATGTAATTTTGTAATATCGTATATTACGAAATACATTAAAAATCTGCGATAGAGAGTGAAAAAAATTAAACCCCTATAACCTCAAATTTTTTACTAAAACTAGGGCTATTGTTTGTTTCAGTTAACAGTTCGGGCTTTTTCAAACTACATTATCGTCAATGCATATAATTTTATTAAACACAATGCAGAATCGCTGCAAAATAAGGATTTAGCAATTCTAATACTACAATAAATTTTTGCAATATACTAAAATTATGAGTATTATTAAATAATGTTATTTAGGTTTAATAAAACATTCAAAAAAAAAATTGTGAAATAATTATTAATATTGATTTTTTGCCTATAATTCAGAATATAAACTTCTTTTAAAAAAGTCCAAGAAAAACGTTAGGGTAAAATTTTTTCCAATATTGAGTATGGTTTACAACAAAATTATATGTGAGATAATTCTTTCTAAACATATTAAGTCATTGGTCCAAGAGCAAATTTTAATTCGTTTTCTTAATGTTATTCACAAAAATTTGATATTGCGTATCAATTAAATTTAAAACGTGCCGCCGTTTGGACCCGATTGTACCTATAGCGTGATATACGCATTTAATCAACGCCAAAAATGGCTAAATTTGTGTTTTTGAAAGTGTTTTTATTTAAAATACAATGTTTGCGTCTTTGCATAATTAAATTTAGTGTAAAAATTAAACAATATTTCTCAATACATCTAAAATTACACTTTTTTAACAAATTTTCGATAGATTTGTTCGAGTTTACACGCATTACATAGAAAAAATATTGTTTTTCTTTAATTGTTTTTGTTGCTAACTTAATTGCAGATATTTTAGTTTTCCCAAATTTCTTGAATAACTTTACATGGTAACAATTGATCTAACAATTTGTCAGTGTAAATTGTACAAAATGTCTGACATTTAACAGATTGACAAAAAAGGAATTGAATCTGCTCGCCGTTTATACACTGAAGGATACTCACTCTTATTATTCTCCTTCAAAAAGAATGATCCCACCATTCTCAGTTTAAAGATATAAACCTCTGATTTAAAATTCTCGTAGAATTTAAAAAACAAAGTTTCTAAATTTTTGGAGCTTTTTTAATGACGGTATGATTCGAACAACCTTGAGCGCATAAGCTTTGTTATGTTCTACACTTAAAAGCCGCATTAAGCCTGGTTAGTAATTGGATGGGTGACCCATCTAAAGTCGTCCAATTTTTTGACAGCCTAAGCCTAAATTTCTAGGTCATCGGCGTGTGATAGATCTTATATAAGTCTGCAGCATCACTCAATGGAGTCAAAAAAGGCAAAGGTCCATAGGTGAGCCGTCCTTTATTAGGAAAAAAGTATTTGAAATATCACTGTTTTTAAACAATGAAAATGTTATTAAAGACAATAGTCAAAAAATGAGGAAAAAAGAGGTAATAAAATTTCTGTCGCCTGCAAACTGATTATCGGTCTACAAACTCTAATAAGTGGCACTAGATTTTAGGGCAGTTTATGTCTTTCTGAGAGACCCCTTTTCTAAGTTTTTAAAAATGTAACAGGTGTCTTAATTCGATGCCCAAAAAAAAATATTTTCTTTAAAAATGTAACTTGCTTGTAAAATTGAAAAATTAATTCACATTTTATTTTTGAAATTTTTTTATATTATATTCCATTAAAGAACAATATCACTTTGAAGTCAATTTCTAACATTTGATATAGTTGGTCTTTATAACTTTGTAATAGCTCATTTAGCGTGTTTTTAAAAACATATTTATCGCCCTAAATTTAACATCGGGTCACTTTTTTAACATGCCATATGGAAAATTTTGACTACATTTTTAAAAATCCTTAAGATTTTTTGTAATTGTTTAAGGGGTTTGATGTTTATTTGATAAATTAAATTTACCCTCCTCTCAAATTTAATGCTTGATTTTTTATGGTACCTTCATATTTCAGGTGGCCTGCTAAATTGCTGTTATTTTAGGGGCTTTTAGATGCACTTTCCCATTCCGTCTTGTCCGAGTTTATGTCAACAGAGCACTTGCTGTAACTTGTCCCCAAAATAAATTCCCAGTTATTAGTATGGTATTAAAGCCTTATCTGATCTTTTTTATTTATTGTCCAAAAAAACTTTTTTTTTTATTTTTTCTTTAAAACATTGTTTTTATACATTTCTATAATCCAACGAAAATTTAGTTTAAAAATTAGGGGTCAAAGTCTTGTTTTTTCTGTAGGGGCCCTTTTACCTGACGGTTAAAATTTTTTTGTCTTTTGAAATAAGATTTTTTAAACAAATGCGCGGTACCCTTTCAGCATACTAAATATATATTTTTTTCTCCATATATTTTAACATAGTTAAAATTTTTCTTATTTTATGTGTATTTCATTCTGAGTTTAGACCGGGACGTGGCCTATTATTCTCCGCCCTCCTCTCAATCAACTATAGCCATATAAATCTTTTTAATTTGACATTGAAAATTTACCATTGCCTTGCGCTGCTATTGCAGAGACATGGACAATGTTAATTAATAGCTCATGCTTGACCTTAGCTCACACAAAATTTTTATGTATTAATATTTTACTTCTTTGCTGCTAGAGTTATAAAAAACTAATGTAATTCTCCTATAAAAGGGCTTAGTGTGAAATTCAGTCTTCTGCATACTTTTAAAAAAAAAATGCGTATTTCATTGTCATATGGGGCGTCATGTACAGACTACCTTGTCCTTACCCGAAAACTGAAATATGCTGAGAACCAGAAAGCTACGCGATTAAAATTATAGTCTTGCCCTCCTCCTTCACTTTCACAAGCAAGGCAACTTGCAACCAGAGCTGGTAAAAGTATGGGCCGTAAAAAAAATGGTCTTTTTTTGGGCTAAAAAAAAGATTTTTAGTATTCTTAGAAGGAAAAAAAGTCTAAAAAAAAATGGAAAAAACCTTTTCCGAAGCGAATGGGTAGAAAGCCCCATTTTTAAAAATGACATCATTATAAAAAGCCCAAAAGGCCGTTTATATTGTAGAAGGGGGCTTTTTGGAAGGTCCTTTTTTTACGAAAAAAATCGTGTACCTTTCTCTTTTTGGCCCATTGAGGGCGTTTTTAAAGAAAAATTCTTAAAATTTCTTTTAAGGGCTGCCCCTTTTTTTGCCAGGTCTGCTTGCAACTATTACAGTTTGTTATATGGTCTATTAAATATTTTTACCATTGTGAGTTTTCTCACCCTTTTTTACTAATTTTTTTTCTCCCTACTTTGTGGACCATCTATTCGGTTGTATTACCAGTTTTTATTTTTTTTTCCATTTGCTCTTACACCTTTCTGCCTTTGTTACGACCACGATTTTTATCTGTCTTCTTTCTTATATCTGGTTAAATCAATTGCCCATCCAAGATTTAATAGAGAGGAACATTTTCAATGTTATGTTTTGAGTACCTAATAACTCATGCATCAAACCCCTGTCCCTCGATAGTTTTTAATTCGGGCTTTAAAGTAAAATTTAATAAAACTTATGTAGTACAAACTTTCACTTGTGTCCTGTCTAATTTTTATATGGCCATGTGGGGGAGAAGGGGTAAATGCTCTATAAAGATGGTCCCTGTTGTGACAGCAATGTAGAGAAACAATCATACATGGATTTAATAAATTATGGAGTGATTCATAGTCTTTTTATAACTATTACTAAAGCACCTTTTGTATTACTGTATAGAATATCAATTTGATTGTGATTAGACATAATAGATGGCGCGTTATGCCTAACATTATTTATAATATAACTATAATACAAAAGTTAGAAGTTGGTTAAGATTTATTACTACGAATAGGCAGCTGGTTTTAGTTCGCGAAAATTTCGGTATATATTAAAATGATTTAAGCCTGTATGTAAATGTGGTGAGCTAAATAAAAAAAGTTTTAAATGTATATTCCACGGGAGCAGCCATTACTTTTTTCCCGATAGAATTAATTTTTTTTTAATATCGAATGTTAATTGACTGTGAAAAATAATTTAATATTTGTTATGAGATGTTTCGTAGCAAATTTGATAAGACAAAGACGCAAATAGACTCAATTTAAACCGGGGCCCTTCTTTGGTTCGGATTTTCCAACCTAACTAATATATTTAGATTTTGGGCGTAATCAGTCACGGGCGAGGTAAATGTGCTTTTCACCATATTTTTTTTGTTGTTTTAAATATTTCAAAGTGAGAATTTTTACTAGAGCTGGGCATTATTTAAGAAAATTACTATAAAAATTTTATTTAACTATTAACTTAAGCCTTTCAAAATCTTTTTAAAGGTTTTATTTGCTTCATAAAATTTGATCTAATTATGAAATATTATAATTAATAAAAAATTATGGTCAAATTATATATTTATTGGCTTTTCTGATGCATTGGTTTATTTGGTGTTTTTTTTTGACTAGAGCGACTGCGATTTATTTTTTTAGTTAAATCAATTGGGAATAAATATAATCAGTTTAAAGAAATAATTATGCGTAAAAAAAAAGAATTTTATTACTCAAATTAAATTAAAATATTAGTTGCAACTGGAATCTAACCTAACTGTAAACTAAAGAGTAAAACTTTAAGGGTTAACAATTAATTAATTATATGTTTTTGTTTAGTCTTTGTAAAAAATAATATTTATAAAAGATGATTACCCAAACGCCTTTCTAATTAAAATGTATGAGATAAATGCTTCAACTACAAAAACTTAACTCCAGTGCCAATACTCTAATAGGAATAAGGGTTTGGAATGGGGAGATTTTCAATTTGAAAATAATACATGTAATTTTTAACAAATTAAACTTCGTATAGAGCCAAAAGAGGGATTAACGCGCTTTGGGGGTCTTTATTTAATTTAAAGAAGACATAGATTAATAAATTTGATTAATAAATTTACATCGGTCCCAAAAGCCAACGCAATTGAAAAGCAGTGATTTAAAAAAAAATAATTGCATAAAAAATTTAAAAAATTACCGCCATAGTTTGGACATTCAACTAGTTTGAGGTACATATAAGCATCGGGTAATTCACGATCACCAACCTCAACGTTTGGCCGTTTTCGCCTCTTACTGATAAGGGTCAAATACCTGAACGGCAAATAATCTTGTCGATTTGTTATATAGTCACCGTAATCGTTGTACATGGCAACTTGACTGACATTACTGACTTTGTGGAATATAATCTAAATAAAATTGGGTTTGAGATGTCCACCACATAGAGGCGCCATGCCTTATAAGGGCTATGACTGTTTTTACCAGAGCAAAGCAGGTGATATTGCCGACGGGTTATAGTAAGATTTGACCGCACGCCGGCGACCTAAAATCTATTAGGCATATTGTTTAGGGCGTATTGCCTAAGCAGGCCACTCAGCAGCTTCAAAGTGGTTGCACATGTATACTATAATTCCGAAGAATAGAGCTTCTGGATTCGAACTCGCAACCTCCTGCGTGTAAGACAGGAATGTTTGCCACTGAGCAATCTCTGAGCCAATTTAATATAATCTAAATAAGTTGATAGGGTTACGTTCAAAATAACACAAAATATTCGAAATTTTTTTGAACGCGCATGCATCAATCTGAATTATGTAGTGTTTGTTAGGAAATAAGCATGATGAGCTCAAGCACTACGCTAGAATTAAATACGCCTAAAATCTGAAATTTTGTTATTAAACAAACATAAGTAAAATTTAACGTTTTGGATGTTGCTAGCGTTCAATGTACCGAAGACACTGAGGGAAAATAGGATGCAACTTAATACATCCCGAGAGCTACTGAGATTTTGAATTGATCTTTCAATCAATTCCGCCGGTTCATCGTAATGCACATATTGATCGGAGGTGCTGCCGCATAGAGATGCTAGGTCGAACATTATTCGACTCGGTACCGAAATATATTCCTAATGTCAATTGTTACAGTGTGATAATTACCCTATCAAATAATAAGCATTTTTATGGGAAATTTGTCCCCGTTTTAAATTTTTTTTCCATGTAAAATATTACCAAGTGTTGCAAAAAAACATTTAATCTTTCATTTAAATTAATACAAGTGTTAAGGCGCGCGTTCAAAGTTACGTTATTTTTTTAAGAATTTTTTTCCAAAATATTTTACAAACTCTTTAAATAGCGTTCAAAGTTAAAATTATCTATTTAGAAAAGTATTAGATTCTTACAAAAAAAATAATTTAATTTTTCAAATTTATAAGCGGTTGATATAAGGATGTTAAAATGATTAGTAGCTTATACATGGATATAGAAATAAATTTAATGAAACTGTAAACTTGAAGCAATTGTATCATGTATAAGAAATAAATTTTTAGGTAAAACTACAATCAACAAAAATTCAAATTTATTCAGGTAATTTAAATATTTACCAAAATTGAATAATAATTCTGTATATAACCGTTTTTATAATTTTTTCTTTTGTTGATATTTGTCAAAAGTAGCACAATAAACCGAAATTAAGGTTAATATAATGAATTAACCTCAAGAATATTATAGTGAAATTACAATAAACTTTATTTTAGAAGAGTTTAAAAAATTGAATGTTTGTAATTTTCAATTCTTTGCGCCGTAAGATAAGAGATATATTGTACTTTTTAATATTTATTTTGTAGGTTTTATTAAAATTTAATATATCAGTGATTCTTTAAAATTGTTACCTCTTCTACGTTAAATAATTTCCTGATCAAACACAAATCGTTTTCAGTACCATTATCCATTTGCCAGGCAACTTTGATTAAGTTTGGATAGTACACTTTTTTCAGATCTACTTTCAATCTAACTATGCCTAACATAATAGAGAGGCAATTTGTATTTAAAAAAAAAATTTGAAGATTCTATAATCTTCGAAGGTGAATTTAAGGTGTTATTTATTTTTCTTATATTTAAAACTATTTCCTCATAAATAAAATATTTTATCCTATTTTGAGCAAAAAATAAATAAACTAAAAAACGAAAAAATATATGGTTATGACTTATTAAACCCTTTGACTTTAATATTAATATTTAAATTAATAAGTGGCTATGGCCGATGACTGAAATATATAGTATATGAAAAAATAACCAAACGGATTTATATGAATGGCCTGTTTCATAAATTTCTTTAAAAATTAAAAAAAATATTTAAAAAAATTTACTTAGCGTATTTTATAAATGGGTTAATCACATTGATATTCTTCCTTCATGCCGTTTAAATATTAAATAACTTATATTATAAATGGCCACAGCCATTCGAAATTGTTTCATCTCTTAATGTATTTTCAACTAATTCAAAGGCGTTATAACTAGAGCTGGGAAAAGCTTATATTCCAGCTAATCCAAGTGCTTTGTTATATATATATTAATTTAAAACAAAAAAAACAATTGGATTTGAGGTTTCTACCATACCTTTTCCTATATAGGAGCGCCAATCTCACTTTAGGCTAATATTTTAAGATTGAACGAATTAATATTGTTGATATTACTACAGAGATCAAACCTGCCGTTTTAGGGAATATAAAATCCGTTTACCGTTTTTGCTAATCAATAGTTAGTCGAGTAAAAACATTGAAAATTTTAGTAAAAAAGGTTAGAAAACCAAAAAAGATTCAAAAACAAAAATAAATTGAAATTTTATTTTTGCATATTGACAATAGTTAAACTGTTAAATTTAAAATTCAAATAATATTTTTATTAAAAACCGATAGTATATCGTGTCGTGTTTAAGTTTGGACGCGAAATATTTTATATTATCTAAATGCCGATGTAAGAGTTTAATATATTAATAAACTTTCTTTTCCATTATTTCTGATTAAAAATATATGTTACAAGGGATTTTAATATGCAAAAAAGATTTTTACATTTTTTTTTCATTTTAGGGTATATTTAGATCTGTCAATTCGGTCAAAAAGGCCATTTTTTGTTATGGGCGGATCTAAGGAGCCAAAGACGGAAGAAACTAAGAAAAACGAAAAACATATATGAGATTAGGCCTTTATGGGGCTGCATTCTTTTATGTTTTCATAAAATTCATGTTTCTGAAAATAAATTGACCTGTGTTTAAAACAGCGGAAAAATTTAAAAAACAGATAGATATCTAAATAATAATCAGATCAAGGCTACTTGATTTGATTTGATTATGACATTTAAAGAAAGAGATGTAAAATATTTTGGTTAACCTAAATGTGGAACGATCAGAGCTTGATATACTTAAAAAATCGTGATTTTACTATTTCATTTGTCAAGAAGTACATTTGATATTTATATATTTTTTTTTATATTTTTTGTTTGAAGGAGTTGCGATTTTTCAGATTAAGATGCCAAAAATGATCATTAATTTTCTTTTAAAAAATATTGATACATGAAAAAAATCTATATCCTCTTTGGTCTTATGATATTGATTTTTGACAAGTTTAGCTTTCCGCACATTTGATATCAATTTGGCCAAACTAAGATGCATTAATAACACAGGTCAACAATCAATGTCTGAAACGTGAATTTTATGAAAACATAAAAGAATGCATCCCCGTAATGGCCTAATCTCATATATTTTTTTCGTTCTTAGTTTCTTCCGTCTTTGGCTCCTTAGATCCATCTATAACAAAAAATGGCCTTTTTTGACCAAATTGACAGATCTAAATATACCCTAAAAAAAATTAAAAATCTTTTTTGCATATAAAAATCCCTTGTAACTTATATTTTTTATCACAAATAATGAAAACTAAATTATATTAATATATCAAACTCTTACATCGGCATTTAGACAATACAAAATATTTCGCGTCCAAACTTAAATACGACACCATATATTATCGGTTTTTAATGAAAATATTATTTGAAATTTAAATTTAACGTTATTGTATAATATGCAAAAATAAAATTTTAATTTATTTTTGTTATTGAATCTTATTTGGTTTTTTGGCCTTTTTTTCTAAAATTTCCAATGTTTATAGCCGACTAACTAAGTTGATTAGGAAAAACGGTAAACGGATTTGATATTCCCTAAGATGGCAGGTTTGATCTCTGTAGCTAACTTATAACTCTCAATAAATTGTTGACATGTGTAATATGTATTTTAAGCATAAAAGTTATTTTTAAATAAATAATGTTAATTTATTATAAATTTTGTTTATCTATTAAATTGACATACCTAATGGATCCAATTCCAATTGATAATGATGGTTGAAATTATATTCTCGTCTGGTAAAATAAAAATTTATGAATGATTTCAATAAATTTTGAATGTGCAAAATATATTTTTAAAACTCTCTTAATTTGTTTCTAGGTTAAACAAAATGCCCCATAGCGACGAACCTTAATTGTAAATAAATATTGCATGACGGCCTACTTGATTTAATTTAATTTGCCTTTAACCTTTTTTTTAAACGTTTATTTTGTGGATAATGTCGCCTTGACCATAATTTTACGGTTCAATTACCCGAAAATCAATAGAGTTATAAAAAGACCTTGCTTTTAAAAATTTTTATTTTTAACAATGCTTGTGAATTAAAAATAAGTTAGAAAGGCAATGGTAAAGTACGTGAAAGTAAATAGGGCATGTCAAAACTCCTGGAAGTTGAGATATGGGTTTCTTATTTATACAAATACGAGGCTGTAGTCAGGAAAATCACTATTTTTATTATAAAGTCATGATAGAGGTTCGGAGCTTAATGGCGCATCAAACAGTCGATATATAATTTAGCCTTTACCATGCTATCTAGTGCAGTTCTTTAACTGCCCTCATTGAAAATAAAATTTAGAAAATATAGAAGTTCTTTTTGAAAGAGCCCTGTTACAAAACGGATAAAATTTGTATTAACGGGAAGTCTAATAACAAAATTTTAAAATCTTTTAAAAGATATTTAATGACCACTTTCCATGCTCATTCTCATTTATGTTATATTTCACAAATTAATTAATCTGTATTTTACGTAGGAAGATTGAATAGGGTGGCGAAATTGAGTCGCTCGCTAAGGTCAAATTGACATACCTCTGAAATTAACACAATAAATTATATATGTCATATTGGAATATATTCAAATTAATTGCTTGTTAAGCTAGATAATCAGCAACAAGGAGTCTTTAATGCAGGGTTTACAAAAAATCAGAAGCAGCATAAAAAATTTGTTCAAAGCCGTTTTATATCACAAATTATTATGTAGTAAAGGCAATTGAAATTATTTTCATTGTTACATTTATTTTAATAACCACTGAATATAGGAAATTTGGCATTTATCTCCGTTAGGCATAATATTCTCTTCTAATTTGAAAGCATTAAAGAATGCGTAGGAAACATTTATTATAATATTTAAGAAAAAAATATTTTTGAGCTTTATAGACGCCGAGCTAGCAGTTATCTTAGCCTTAAAATAATTTTGCATATTTTTTTGAAATTAGTTATATTACTTAAACTTTAATTGTGCTCGTTCAATTTAACGCCTCTTAAATTAAACATTTAATGCAATTGATGACTTTAACCAGCAAATCTAATAATTTTGCATGTTTAAATTCTCACTTATATATAGCAATTTATTTCCTTTTAACCTTTTTATTTTCTTGCCCATGTTAAATATTCTTATTTTTTATAAGCCCAAGCTCATTTTAAATCTAATATTAAATTTAATTGAGTTTGGACCGGAAGACGCCTTCAAACTTCATTCAGTTTTTCTAATATTTCAAAATTTTAAAAAATTTTTAAATTTTACTTTTTGACTTTAAACGCATTTTAACAAGTAATCGCCAATCTTTGATATTAGCATTTATAATAAATTGTATGAAAAATTTAAAAAAAAAAAGAATGAAGTCGGAACGCGCCATAAAAAAACGAGAGCATGAAAATGGAGAAGAGTTTAAATGTTGGGGTAACGTTTTGTTTAGCTTAATCTTTATTTTTTCCCCATTCATATGACCATTGATAATTTTTATCTTGGGCGTGTTCAGTGTTGATTATTTTTTCTAAAATTAAAATTTCAAAATTTTAAAATTTAGATTTTTATTTTTTACAACTTTTTCTTATATCCTGAAAAATTGCTCTGAGTATATTGAAATCCCCTATTTGGTTTATTTCTTAACCCAAGCTAATAAATCATTTTAAAATCATTCATTTTTAAAAATTTTTAAAAAATATACCAACACTAAACCAATATTCTTAAAATAATTTTTTCAAATAAATGAGCTTAGAAAAGTGCCCTATAAGGCAATTGTATTTATTAGATATAAGGGTTGTTCAGACTTCATTCGTTTTTAAAATTTGAATTTTTACAAACACTATTAACCATTGTTTTGCCAATATATCTAACTCTAGGAGCAGCTGTTTTAAGTATATTTAGAAAATCTATATCTAAATCTATGTAACCATAGCTCATAATCATACTAATAAGACTAGAAAAATTCCACCCCTAAAAAATTGATCAATATTTTTTTAGAAAATTTTTCCAATATTTGATGAATCTGAATGCGCCCTAAAAGATAATATTTTTTAATTACCATTCTTTTATTACAAAGCTTTAGAGGATGAATAAATATTCAATGCTTAAATTTTGGCCTTTACTTAATAAAATCACCCAGGTACATTGACAAATAACAGTTTATAACTTTTAAGATTAAAAAATTTGAAAAAAATTATTGATATAATTTTTTTCCTGATATATAAAAATGACGGATGCTGTACGATTTTAAGTAGTCCAACATAAAGTCTTTATTGTTGTAAAAGAATTTTGCAGTTAATATAAAACGATTTTCAGTTGTTTAAAAATATTGGAAAATAATTACTTGTTTTATCAACCACCGACAATTCAATGTTCTGAAATTCTATGAAATATATAAAATTTACTTAATTTAGGAAATTATAGGACCACAAACTTATTTAATGAAAAATTTAAATTATTAAATTAAGAATTAGCTCAATGCTAAATGTCATATTAGCGGCATGCAAATGCATATCTCTAAATTTACAAATAAATCTAGCAAAATGTTAAATAATAAAAATTCAATTGCATTGCAATATTGAGTATAAAATAAGGTTGTTAAATTCTGAAAATTTTATTAATAATGATTCGTATTTATCTGACTTCAAAAGGTTTCCTTGGAAAACACTTATAAAATAGATTGTTTTATATCTTAACACCTTAAATAGTATTTATAAATCTCGGTGTTTTGTTTTGTGTTGTGATCAAGAATTTACCCAGGTCAAATTGTGGAGTCTAACCCATGCTTATAACTGTTATTGCAAAGGCAATAAGTTCTTAAACTTAAATGTTCCTAGGCAATCAAAAAAAAATCAAAAATAGTGTCTAAGGTCGCAAAAACATATTGTCCTTATGACCGCAGTCTATTATAAAAATGTTTTTTGCTTTTTTTACTTTCCCCCATTCAAAAAACGAATTTTCTACGCATCAAAATTTTAATGACCATGGATATCGCATAAAAACTTAAAAAAATAAAAAGCCATATTTTAAATAGTTACACGGTTCCAAGACTATTTTATATCCTATTAATGAATTTTGTCGTTTTGCTTAATCCAAAGTTATTGCTTTTTGAAAATACAAGAAGTTACTATTCGTCATTAGCTATTTTATTTATAATGGGATTTTAAATTTTGCTTAAAATTCACAAACCTTTATAATTTTAAAGTGCTGATATTTATAATTCAGTATTTGCTGAAAATATAAAAAATAACCCGTTGATAAAAATTGTTTATTAAGGATAATTTTAACTGATATATATTTAAACATAAGTTCGTAATACTTAAGAGAGAATAAAAAAAATTTAGAAAAAAAATATGTATTGGCCAAAATAAATAATGGGTACTAAACGGGACAGGAAAACGGCAAACAGATTTGAAAAGTAGCCATAAAATTTTGCTTTCCTATCGTACCATCCGACCAAAAGTTAAGATTTGTTGTTAAGCGGTAATAACAACTTATTCAAGTTAACTTCTGCTTATAAAAACTTGGCCCTTTAAAGCGATCGCCAAATTAAACTGCCGCGTAGCGACGTATTATAAATCAAAAAAGACCTCACAATCATTGTCATAAGGAAGCTTTTAGATAATAAACATTTAAACCTAGTTTTCTAAATAAAATACTTGTTCTTTTTTAATTTGTAATTAACTGGATAAAGGCTTCCCTAATTTTCATTGTGAAAACTAAATTAAATATTAATTTATTAGAGGGAGAGATATATCACTTTGTAAAGTTTAAATGAATAGTTTCAAAATGTATTTAACGTATACTGTCTAAAAACAAGTTAATGCCATAATTATATCAGTAAAATAATGCTTAGATAACCTGAATCTAGAAATATGAATAAAAAAATTATTTTATTGATTTCACGCATTTTAAAATTAGAAATAAATTAATGCAGGCTTTCATGTTTAAATTGAGTTAATTTAACCTTATATTCATTGATAAATAAATATTTTTCTAGAGGTCAAATTTGAATGTAATTGCATGTTGGCCGATAAGACAATTTCGTTTTAAAAATGAGGATTATCAGTTTCTACTATAATTTATCAAGTTTTAAGAATAAAACTCAAGGCCTTACCCAGACAAGGCCTACCATTCCCTTTTTATAGAGGTTTTTTGATTTTAAAAATAAATTTTAGTCTTCTTCCTCTCCTTTAATGTTAACCAGGTTATATGCAAGATGAAAACTTTATCCTATTCGCCAGGCTAAATTACAGTTTCGTCAAACACAATAGAATTTAAAGAGATAAATGTGAAATCTTAAGCGCACCTTCCATAACACAGGTCAACAAATATCAATGTCAGAAACGTGAATTTTAAACATAAAAGAATGCATCCCCATGATGGCCTGATCCCCTATATATTTTTTCGTTTTTCTTAGCTTCTTCCGTCTTTGGCGCCTTAGATCTGTCTACATGTGAAAAATGGCCTTTTTTGACCAAATTGACAGATCTAAATATACCCTAAATAGAAAAAATTTAAAAATCTTTTTTGCATATAAATACTTGTAACCTATATTTTAAATCACAAATAATGAAAAATAAATTTTATTAATATATCAAGCTCCTACATCGGCATTTAGATAATACAATATATTTCTTAAACTTAAATACGACACGATATGGTTTTTAAAGAAAATATTATTTGAAGTTTGAATTTCAGTTTAAATATTGTGAATATGCAAAAATAAAATTTCAATTTATTTTTGTTTTTGAATCTTATTTGGTTTTGTGACCTTTTTTCCCAAAAATTTTCTAATGTTTATAACTGATTAACTTAGTTTGATTAGGAAAAACGGTAAACGGATTTGATATTTCTTAAGTTGGCAGGTTTGATCTCTGTAGTTAACTCATAACTCTCAAAAAATTGTCGACCTGTGTAATGTATGCCTCACATTTTTTCAGTAAAATCCGATGCCGCAAAAATTGGGAGAAAATTTAGTTTTAAAAACAAAATTTACATAATTTAGTTTTTGCTACAACACAACGCAGTTAAACCCAGAACCATTGGGTTTAACATAACAAGAAATATACTACCAATAGTATTAATCCCTTTTTTTTCCACAAGACAAATTTTTTACGGTTTTCATTAAAATGACAAAAAATATGACTCTTGCGACTTCAATACTCTAAATATTTTTAAATGAATTTTGTAAGTATTCTAAATTAAAACATACATACTTTTAAACTAAAATATTATTTTTAGTCTATTTTATTAATACTAAGAAAATTTATTATTTAAAAGCCGAGCTATAATTTTCTTAAGTTTTTCAATAAAAATTCTTATTTTGTTTATTCTATAAATATAATAAAACTTAATCAAATTAGTCAAAAAAAATGTGAATTCAATTTGATAACTTTTGTACAACAAAATTTGGACCACCTTAATCATCATTTATGGCAACTATTGTTTTTGGTCAAGTTTTTGGTGCTAATTACTATGCACTAAGAATTTAAGCCAATGCCTCAGATTTTTAGTTATTCGGTGTCAAAGTTGAGATTTTTGTATTTTTGGAGTATTTTGGGTCTTTATATCAGAAAACCTATAAGTAGTATCAAAAGTTTAAAAATATATTTATCATGGAAACATTCATAATTGACGTAAGGCGTGAAAATTCATGAAATATTTAATTTTTTTTTATTTTTTTAATTATTGGTTTTTGTCATAAAATCCGTTTTTTGATTCTAACTTGAAAGTAAATTGCTAATAATTTCAAACTATACCTTTTTTAGATATGTTTTTTATAAGGAATTTTATGCCAATAGACTTTTTGGAAAATTAATAGTTAAAGAAATTTTGTGAATTTATTTCTAAACTTTGGACGCGGTTTAAAAAAATTGTAGCCATTGGAAATAAAATCAAACCCAAGATCGTTATTGCAAAAAAATTCTCTACAAAACCCCCAAAAGATTGTTTGTGTTGTTTTTTTTGTTGTCCAGTGTTATTTATAAAAAACGTACTTTTAATATTTTTTTTATAATCTTAAGGTCACAAAAATGTTAATTTTGGCATTTTTAATAATTTTTTTATGATAGGCTGAAAGGGTAATAAAAATGGAAAATCAAATAATAGTACACACTCTGAGACATCAATATAATTCACTTTAAAATCGGGTACTTTTGTATGCGACATCCTATTGTTTTACGTTAACTCTATCGATGAGACTGTTGAAGGTCGCTAAATCTAGGAATAAAAGACAAACAAATAATTGGGGGTTATTGCTCAACATGATGCTCTTCTTACATATTTTGCATTTAATTAAATAATTTTGATATATTGGTAGTAACATTGACAACTAAAGGAATGTAATATTTTTTAATTTTATTAAAGACGTGGATAACATTCGAATCTAAAGATTTGAGGTTAGCATCGAAATGAAAAATGGATTTAATGCTTGAAGTAGAAACTCCTAATCGGTACCTTTGCATCTGAAATTAATTAATCATATCTGAAAAACATTGAAGATGTCAAGGGCTAAAAATTATTAAAATTTGATTAATTTATGAGCATACCGCAGGTTTTTTTTATATGAATATTTTAGCAAAAGAAACTAATAAAATAATAGATTTTGTTAATTAAACAAAAATAATTGTGGGGAAAACAAAATTTAAAAAAGCATTGTTAGTTTGCATAGAAATTTACCTAATTTACCAATTGAAGTTAAGTCAAAAAGCAGGCCGAGAATCTAAACTTTGATTCAAAATTAAAATTGTCACAGGCAATAATAGAAACATAACCTTATATAAATAAATTTAAAAAAGTTTGAAATTATAAAATAAATAGAGTGAATGAAGAAATTACTATAAGTTTTCTTAAATATCATTTATATTAATAATTATCCTAGTGAAAATGACAATAATTATTCCAAATAAATACCCAAAAATTTATAAAATAACCTAACCTATTTGCTCGGAAAGTCGTAGGAACAAATTATTTTCGTTAGCCGTTCTCTAAATATTTTTATTAAAAATATTTAGAGATTTGCATTTATTTTCAAAATACTAAACACAAGTATAAAATATGTTTAAGTTAATATTTTAGAGAAAAACAGGTGCTATTTAATTATATAAATGCTGACCACTGAATATACTCTTCTCGAGAATATACAGAAAAAAAATTGTAAAAAATTTAGATCTAATTCATAATTTTTAATATATTTATACAATAAAAATCGCAACAAACTCATTAATTTTGTATTTAGGTAAGGTTAAACATATCATCAATTTTTGAGGTTCATGAAAAAAACAATTTTTATTATTTTGAAATCTTCATCGTCAAAAAATTGTAAAGACAGAACTAACAATTTTAATATTTTTTATTTTTTTTATTTCGCTAGATTTATTATCTGTTTATCTGAAAAATTAGAATAAATCTATTTTGACTATCACCAAAACCTCATATTTTGACTACCGTCAAAATCCCATATTTTGAGTTGAACATTTTGAACTAAACTAATTTGAATGGACGAATTGACCAAACCTTTGGAATTCAAATGGAAAAAGAATTCGAAGATGTTAACCGTTACAAACACTATATAATGGCCTTTATTACGACTTAAATACACTTATAATATTTTTATTTTCCTTTTTATTTTATTTTTATAAAATAAATATTGGTGTCATTATCAAATAAGTATAAATCGAGAATTACATTTATATTCAAATAGGAGAACATACTTCTCTTTAAATAATAAAAAAATGCAAAAAATTTCTGAAATATAGAAAATTAATAGGGGTACGCCTGTCCCCCTTCATGCACTAAATGTCTTTTCCCCTACATTACGATGGGTTAAAAAAGTGATAAGATGTTCTAAAATTTTATTTGATCGATTAATTGAGATTTTAAACTTCCGACAATGCCTTGCATTAATTTTAGATATCATTATAAAGAAAATTTATGTTTTAGCTATAAGCTCGATTATTTAGATATTAGTATTCAAAGATGGATATCCACCAAACCAACCAATAATGCTTTTTTATTTAAGGGCACGTGCAAAGTGAGTTTTTATTTTCGTGAAATTTTTATAATTTTAAAAAAATTTATTTTGAAATAAAACGCAAATTTTTAAAAAGTTGTCAAATTTAGTGTATGCGCTTAAAATGCTTTTTCTGAAATAAAATTTTTTTTAAAAAATTTTGAAAAAAATTTAATTTTTAAAATTTTCAGAATTTTCAAAATTTCACGAAAATAAAAACTCACTTTGCACGTGTCCTAAGTAACCTTTAGTCAGGTCGGTCAAGCCTTAAAGCTTGCAGCGTGTTATGGTTTAGCAAGAGTAAGCAGCACAGAGCCCCGTTGGATATGTGACTGGCAACGAATCCCCAAAGAAATATTTTTAAGCCTAACCGAGATCACCGGATTGTGTCAAATCTCATTCCGGCGGGGTCAACTGGGATTGGAGGAGAATAAGCTACGCTTTAACTGTTTACTAGAGAGGGGGGGGGAGTTTAGAAGAAATTTTGATAACACAAGTTATTTCCTAAGGGTCAAAATCTGTACTGCATAATTGTATATTTTATAAATTAAAAATAAGCTGCATTCTGACTATGTAGTTTTATAAATATTTTATTAATATGACACGGAGCGTAACATATTATACATTTGTTTTTCCTGTAATTATTTACAGACACATAATTTATGATTTCTTAAAATGCCAATTTTATGTTTTTCTAAAAATTGCGTATAAGGGCACGTGCAAAGTGAGTTTTTATTTTCGTAAAATTTTCAAAATTTTGAAAAAATTAATTTCGTAATAAAACGCAAATTTTAAAAAGGTTGCCAAATTTAATATATGTACATAAAATGCTTTTTCTGAAATAAAAAATTTTTAAAAAAAAATTTAAAAAAAAAATAAATTTTTAAAAATTTCAGAATTTTTAAAATTTTACGAAAATAAAACTCACGTTGCACGTGCCCTAAACCACGAATCATATATATATAAAGGTTTTATTTGGCGCTAATAATAGAACGCAAATGTTATCAGCGAGTTTTAATAGGTAGAAAATCTTGTTTTAAATTTTACATGGCGCGTTTAAGCTCATTTCATTTCTTCAAAAAAAATCTAATTTTTTTGACATATAATGCATTTTAACAAAAAGTCGGCAATTTTTGTTATTAGCAATTAAATAGTTTTTCCAAAAAAAAAGTTTTTTAAAAATATAAAAAAAAATTTCAAAACATTTCAAATTTTGAAAATTATTCAAATAAATAAAATGAGTCTAAACGCGCCCTAAGGAAGAAACTATTTATTAGACACAGCCTTAACTAAAATGTAGGGCATCATTTCTTAATAACCCGGGATTGGGAAAGGGTTGATTGGGTATTCGAGCACTATTTTAATTAAAGATTTCTTTCAGCCCGCCGGGTAAGTGAGGATCTCGGGTAGCAATTTTTTAATTGAAGATATTTTAAAACAAAAATGCTTATAACTCTGTGACTATTTAAATTAAATGTTTTTAAATCAAAATTTAAAAAAAAATAATATTAAATCTATGTAGTTTTATAAATATTTTATTAATATCACACAGAACGTAACATATTATACATTTGTTTTTCCTGAAATTATTTAAAAACACATAATTTATGATTTCTTAAAATGCCAATTTTATGTTTTTCTAAATATTGCATATAAACAAACACGAATCATATATATAGAAGCTTTATTTGGCGCCAAAAATAAAGCGTACGTTATCAACAAGTTTTAACAGGTAGAACATCCCATTGTTTTCAATTTTCCATAAGGGCTATTAAATCATTTCTTCTTCAAAAATTTTAAAATTTTTATCTTTTTACATTAAACGCATTTTAACAAAAAGTTGGCAATTTTTGTTATTGCTAAGCATAAAAAGAGTTTTTTAAATATTTTTCTAAAAAAAATTTCATTAAATTTTGAAAATTATTCAAATGAATAAAATGAGTCTACCTAAGGAAGAAATTATTTATTAGAGACGGCCTTAACTAAAATGTAGGGCATCATTTCTAAATAACCTGGGATTGGTTCGAGCACTTTTTTAAATAAAGATTTCTTTCAGCCCGCCGGGTAAGTGAGGGATCTCGGGTAGCAATGTTTTAATTGAAGATATCTTTTAAAACAAAAATGTTTATAACTCTGACTATTTAAATTAAATGTTTTTAAATCAAAATATTAAAAATTATTGAATCAATGTGTTTTTAGGTTAATTTTTAAAGTGAATTTTGGGTACACAGGTACCCCACTATAACTTTTAGCAAAACAAGTTAGGACCTTTTATATCAAGCTGCCATAGATATGCAACCAAATTTTAATTATGGAATATTTTTCTAATACATATTGTTACATAAAAATGTTAATATGTAATTTTATGCAGGTAAATTATATAAAATTTTTGGAAATCATAAATTTATAATGAAATTTAATTTATAAAACAAAATAAACTTATAATAGTGGAGTGAACAAATTTTTAAAAAGTGTGCCTAAATTTTGTTTTTTTCCCAGGTGAAAACAGAGTGCTACGAATAACGGAAAACAAGAATTTAAAAAAACCTTCCACAGAGGAAAGGGGCAAAAGAAACTCGAAAATAATGGCTCTAAAAAAACGCCGAAAAGCTCATTTTTTATATGATTTTTCCATAATATTGAATATTAAAATTTTCAAATTTTAGCAAAATTTATTCGACCACAATAAAGGATATATTAAATTCATATTCCTAAGCATAGATTTATATATTTTGGAAAAATTTTAAAACTTTATCATCTTTCATATTTTAAGTATGCGTGCAGCTAATCACATTTAAAATAACGATTACATGGAAAAGCTCGACCGTTCCAGGTCTCTAACAAATGCTGCCTTTTATCTTAATGTCAGGTCCTTCTAGAGTTTAAATCGGGCCGTGATATTGCCAACTGGCTCACCCGACATATCTTTCATTATGCAGGTTTTTATTTTTCCCTAAAAATACGACCCGCATTATATCGCAAGCTATAAATTTTTTGCTCTATAATTATCGTAATACAGAATATCTCTTTTTTTTCTTGTTAAAAATAGTTGAAAAAAACGGCAAGATGAAAATCAACCCCATTCGTTTTTAATTTAGCCTGGCCCGGCTTGGGGCAAGATGTCAAGGGCTCGGTAGGTTTTCGGGTCTCGACTTTGATTTGTAGTTCTTTCAGCCCTGTCCAGTTTTTTAATTATGAATTTTTAATTTATATTTTCTAACCCTTTAATCAACGATTCAAAAATTATTTAATATCAAATATCGTTTAAAAACAAGCCGATTTGATCGGTTAATTTGTATTAGTAAAATTAACAAAATTTCGGTAAAAACAAATGGGGCCTCAAAATTCGTAAGAGTTTTAGGTGTAAATATTTAAATTGAGATTGAGAAATAAACATCAGATATCGTAAAAATTCATTCAAACGACCTCAATTAAGGAAATCAGAATAAATATTTATGCATAATATGGTATTAAAACCAATATTATCTATTTAATCGAAACAGAATTTAAAAGCCTCAACTTTAGAGAATAAACCTACAATATAACGCAAAATGCAAGCAATAAAAATAAAAAGCTTAAATTCAAGGTGAGATTTTTTTACTAAAAGCTCCTAGGAGTTTCTTTCAAAGAAAAGGGGCTTGTTTTAAATATGCAAAATCAAGAGAAGCGGCTTTTCTTTTGCCATGCCCACAAACTCGTAGACATTTTGGGGAAAAATCTGAAAAAGTTATTAAAAAAATTCATTCCTTTTTTTCTCCCAGGTCTGCATATAATATCAAAATTTTAGCAGTCGTTTTTGAAGGATTTTTGTTATTTTAGGTAAATATAATGTTTTTAAAATAACATTAATTTTTTATGTCTTATATTAAAAATCTTGATTATAAAAGGCGATTTTGCATTGAAAATTTTTTTTTCTATGTATTTGTTTATGAAACTTTGTAATATTGTTCGTATCCTGAGACATAATTCATGCACTTATTGCAACTTTTCTGTTTGTTAGTATTTATTTAAAATGAAATTAAAAATCAAATTTTAATTCTTTGTTTTTCTGAATAAACAAAAAGCAAAAATCGAAATAATTGCATTTATGTTTGAACAAAAGGACAAGTAATTTTATTTAATTTTTTAATTGAAGAACTTTAAACTTTAATACTTCTTAAAACTTGCTGCTACTCTTTTTATACTTAGTCAACCGCTGGTTAAATTTAACGTTTTACGGAAAATTAAAAGTTTTTCTATTATAATAAATATCAAATTTTATAATGATCCGTAGATAGTAATACAAAATGTATTTAAGCAACAATGAATTATAAGTTTTAAGTTTGGAAATAAAGATAATCCATAGCTAAGGCCGTGTCTTGCAAATTGTTTGTTTGTAAAACAATGGAAATTATTATTTAAAACTAATTATTATCGCGTTTAACAAGTGACACTAAGGCATTAATGCAAAATATACTTTTAAAACCGTAGTATAGGCTGCGGCTAGTACTAATTTAAAAATACAAAAAATTTTTACAACGAATATCAACTTGATAATTATTAAAATTTGGCCGTTTTAGGATATGGCTAAGGGGGAGTTCAGACTCATTTGATTTTTTTAAAAATTTTAAAATTTTTAACTTTTGACATTGAACGTATTAAAAGCCGTCAATCTTTTTTATTAGCATTAAAATTGTTTTTCTGAGATAAAAATTTTATTTAAAATTTTGGAAAAAAATAAAATGAGTCTGAAGGCGCTCTAACAAAAATTTTTAAATTCTAAATTTTTTTTTACACTACCCACCTTGATGTTAATTAAAAACACTTATTTTTTTTTTAAATTTTTTGTACTAGCCGTAATCTTACGTACTTTTATATTCAAAAAAAAATATTAATGGACATGGCTTAAACTTTATGCATGTATGATTTGTGTTGAATGGAAAATATCACCTCCGAAGGTATAGAAAATGATTAAATTTTAAATAAAGTGCAGTTTTATGAAAATATAAATAAAGTTAAAATCATTTTTGTTTTAATTAAATTTATACTTTTTTAGAAGATATAATTCGCTATCGTCTTTTAATTGATGGTGAAGGAAGTGGAGATGATAAGAGAATAAATTTGCTTATTAAAAATCTTTATAAATGCCCCGTCAATGCCTCACCTAAGGAAAAGTATTCGTTATTTGTTTTTTTTAGTTTTGTGTTTTTAACTTATTGAGATGATTATCTATTATGTTTATAGACAAAAAATATTTAAAAATTTTTTTTGTCACTTTTATAACCATTTTTTTTAAACATTTAAGATAACCTTGTTTGGTAATTTTTTGGATAACCTACCTTTTTATTTTTTAAAGGGAAGTATATTGTGAAAAATTCAAACAGATTTTGGAGCAAGTTAAACTTGCATTAAAAAAAACTGAAAATGTATATATAACAAACTTATCTGACCAAAAAATCTACCAAGATCAACTTATAGATATTGGTATGTACATAAATTAAATAGTGAATTTAAATTTATGCAATAATTAAACATTTTCAGAAAATGATATTCAACGAGTGACGAAGGAATTAGAAAATTCACAAAATGATTTGGAAATTGCCAAAATTATAAAGAAAAATCGATTAGGTAAAAATTTTGAACTATATATATAAATTGTTAAAAACCATGCTCTCAAATATTTTACATAGAATATAATGAATTAGCTAAAATAATAATGCAACAACCCTCTCACAAAGAAAGTTTAGAGTAAATGATTATTACATTATATAGACCTTTAACCATAAAAACAAGTGTAATAAATTTGTTTTTTAGTTTAATTTAAAACATTTTTTTATTTTGTGGGAAAATAGTTTTATTATATTAGGATGTTGCAACATAGGTTTTAATATAACACAGATTGATAACACCATATTAGAACAAGATCTTATTAATTGCTATACATAATTTAATTGATTGCTAAATAGTCAACAAATGATTGCTCTCCATGCATTAATTAATTGTTAATGCATGATTATTTTTTAAACTTTATATAATGCTGGTTTTGGTCAGTGTTTTTACTTTTGACCCTGGATTTCACTGTATCAAATTCCAAAATCGAAATTTATTAAATGAGAGATTAAGATAGTTAAAAAAATTATATAAGTCATTAGTTTATTATTTTAACTGCCTATTGTCAAAATTGGCTTTGCTTAGTCCACACGCTGGTTTTTAAATATTTAAAACATTGAATCCTTTCAAAATTATTTCTAAATTTTGTATAGCTTGAAACAAAAAGAAATATTAAATGTGTTGTTGAGTCAAAATGCACTATAAAATGAAAAAAATTTATCCAAAAAGATCACAATTTTTAGACTTGGTCTGCGCTGCCTCCATACTGAATAAAGTTAGCGCTCTCAAAAGTTGGGTTGGGCTTAAGGAGGTAAGCTTTAAAAAAGTAAAAAATATTTTTGACGGGGCCAGGCTTATGTTAACAAATAGGTTTGACAGGCCGGATAACGGCACGGTTTCTCGGTGCACACAACAGATTTAAGTCAGAACTTAAAAGCTTCCCTCTTGGCGAAATTTAAAAAGGACCAAATTTAGGGTTGGGCAAGAAATTAAAAAAACAGAGGGGGATGAGCCAAAAAGGGAGGTAATTGTTAATTAATAACTAAATAGGCGTTTTTTAATTACACTGGACAACAACACAAACAATTTTTTTAGAATTTTGTAGAGAATTTTTTTGAGATAACAATCCCAAGTTTAGTTTTTTGCCCGATGCCTCCAATTTATCTTAAACTGCGTTAAAAGTTTAAAAAAAAATCCACAAAATATAAATTTCCAAATATTTTTGGCATATTTAGATTATTTTATGAAAAACATTTTCTAAAAAAGGTTATATCTTAAAATAATCAGCATTTTACTTTCAAGTTATTTAAGATCATAAAACGGATATTATGACGATAACCACCTTTTGCAAAAATTAAAAAAATTAAACATCAAAATTCTAACGCCTTATTGAATGTTTCCTTAATCTAAATATATTTTTGAACTTTTCTGCCCATTTAAAATATAGAAGCCCAAAATACCCCAAAAGAGAAAAATCTCATTTTTGACATCAAAAAACTAAAAATCTTTGGCTAAAATTCTGACCTCATATTTGTAATATGCACCAAAAACGATAGTTGCCATAAATGATGCTTAAAGTCGACCATATTTTGTTTTCCAGTGTTATCGAATAAAAATTTCATAAAGATTTAAGCCTCTACACCTGATTTAATAATCAAACAATTTATTAAAATGGTGCCTGTTATTATGGGCGCCATTTTGATAATTCCACTTTCAATAAATATATAGAATATTAGAAAAAATTGATTCTATATCTACTTATAAAATATTTTTTTATAAAAAAATAATTCTAATTTTTAGTAAAAAAATAAAATATTGGACAGGCAGAAATCTTTGAGTGGGACTATATAATTGCCATCTAATTAAAAATTTATTTATATTGCCTCTAATTTAATTTTTTGTCAATATTTTATTAAGCTTCATACATATAATTATAATAGGAAAATTGAAAAGTTACAAAACGATATTGGCGAATTGGAGAGCAAAAACAAAACGCTTGATGATAAGGTATATAGATAATAACAATAATTTTTAGTTTAACCTCTTAAAAGAAGATTTTCTAAATTTTTTGAATTGTGGTTACGATTTAAAGGGCGTGTTGAAAGCACAATTAAATATCGATGATAATAGCTCATCTACGTAGTCAAACATATATGACCAATATATTGTATTCACATAAATAAATAAACATTTTAATATTTGTCATATATATAATATTTTATTTATAATAAAATAATGATGTGAGAATATATCTATAAGACAAGGTTAGTTGCAACCATAGAATCAATATAATACTGATA
Source organism: Acutogordius australiensis (assembly GCA_030555515.1). NCBI lineage: Eukaryota > Metazoa > Nematomorpha > Gordioida > Gordea > Gordiidae > Acutogordius > Acutogordius australiensis. The sequence continues at coordinate 28,150,412 of CM060243.1, forward strand.
TTGTGTCATAAAAATGTAAGGTAAAATACATGGTGTACAAATTTACATATAAATTAAGAAGTACCTTTTGGCAGTTTAGGATAATAATTAAAATGAATAGATAAGTGTAAATATTACAGATAAATGAGTTTTTAATTTTACATTTTTTCGATCTTTCAAAATCAATTTTTTTGCGTTATTTACCTATTTCCGACTAAATATTGTTTAACCCAACACACTTTAAAATTAAAATCTCATATCTAATGCCCCAACCACCATTTTGATTATAATGTTACAACATAAACTATTAATTGTTAAATTCATTTTAGAAATAAAAAAAAAGTTAATTATAAATTTTTAATTGATAAGTTTTGAGCAAATGTTGTATAAACGGATATTTATCTAAAGTCAATCAAAATATCTTAAATTTTAAGTACGGAATAGAAGGGTGTTGAAAAGGACCCAATGTATAATGTGTGTGGATCCATTTCAAAAGCTTCACTGACATCGTATACGTGCTTTCCACTTGGGTCATGCCAAGTTCTCACAATTTGACCAGTTGTCCCATCAATTTCTGCTACAATTCCATATTTGGGTAAGAGTGCCCGAAACCATGAAGGATCTAATAACTGGTAAGGTGTATGGACAATTGTATAAATTGAAAAAGATATCAAAATATACATGCGTTCTAAAAAATCATTGATATTTTCATTCAATTTTTTTTTAAAAATTAAAAATTGTGCATTTAGATTAAAAATTTGATATGCAAAGCAAAAAAGCATGATTTTGCAAAAAGATAAGTTTAACACCCAAAGTTATAAATGCTCGAAGCTCTAATTGACATTTTCACCCAAAGTTATAAATACTTTTTAAAAATTTAAATAGAAGAAACTATTAAAATTTACTGTTATTTCGATGAACAAACTAAATTAAACTATTAAATAAAATATAAAAATAAAGCATATGATGATAGTAAGGCAAAACTACTTTAAAAGCATATCGTTTAAATTCGGGATAGGGTGCTAGTGTATCCAGAAGGCTAAACCTGCCCTGCGTTCGAAACAAGGCCCCACCACTTAGGATGTTATGGTGTGAATTATAGCGAAGATTGTCCGGCGGGAAGGGAAGATTATGGGAAAACACTTCCAAGGTTCCCTTTAATGGACCGTCAAGGTAATACCTTTAATAAATGCGAATTTAAAAAGAATGAAATTCAAAGTTTTATATTTAACTGACCAAAATACATGAATTAAATCACGTTTTCATTGAGTAACTAAAAATCTGAACCATTGTTCTATTCGTAATTAGCACCAACAACTTGACAAAGAACAATGGTTGGTGTTAACAATATATAAAGCAATCATTTTTAAACAAATAAAAATTTTTAAAGGATGCTATATAAGACTAATGTAATAAAGTCACATTTTAATTATTTATTTTGTATATATTCATGTCTAATAGTGTGGTAAATTACACTAAGCTATAGATTTTATTTTTTCAACCCTATAATTGGTTGGTCCGTTGTAAACATTAAAGCTTACTACACAGGTCACAAATTTTTGAGAGTAGTAACCTAACTACAGAGATCAAACCTGCCATCTTAAATATTTTCAAATCCGTTTATCGTTTTTTCTAATCAAACTCAATTAGTCAACTATGATAATTTTAGAAAAAAAAGTTAAAAAAAACAAATAAAATTCAAAAACAAAAATAAACTAAATTTTTTTTTGCATATTCACAACAGCTAAACTGTTAAATTCAAACTTCCCATAGTATTTTTAATAAAAACAGATAATAAATTGAGTTTTGACGCGAAATATTTTATATTACTTAAATGCTGATGTAAGAGCATTTGTGATGATAAGTTTAAGTTAAAAGGATTTTTATATAAAAAAGATTCTTATATTTTTTCTTTTTTAGATATATTTAAATCTGTCAAATTGGTCAAAAAAGGCTATTTTTCGTGATGGATGGATCTAAGGAGCCGAAGGCGGAAGAAACTAAGAAAAAGGGAAAATATATGTGAGATCAGGTTATTAAGGGGATGCATTATTTCATGTATTCATAAACTTTTTTGTGGATATTTGTTGACCTGTGCTATAAAACTCTCTCTTTCTAAAATATTAATCCAAATGTTAGCTGTATATAAATGATTCTTGAATTTCCACATAGGATTGTTAAACATATATGGTTGTGATATATTTAGAAAAAAATAGCAATGGGAAAAATAAAATCTGAATATTAAATTTAATCAACACCTTTTGCACTAATCCTGATTCCTAAAACTAAAACACATAAAAGGATTTTAAAATGGAGTAAAGATATCCCATTCCTGTAATAGTAAAATTTTATTTAACCTATGGCTGAAAAATCAAAACATACCATATGGTTTATCAACTATGACCCTTTTGCCAATATTTTAAAAACAATTTTTTTTTGCAAGGCATATTAAAAACAGGCAATTTATTAATTCATGGACACAGGTAAATTTAGGAAATATTGTGGGATGTTTATAAATTTGATAAACAATCTACATGAGCCTTGTGTTATTTTTTTCGTTAAATCAGCCCTGGGCACCTTACCAAATTTTATATCATTGAAAAAAATGGCCAAATTTAGCAAAATATACTGTTTTGGCGACCTAAAGAATCCTTAAGAAAAAATAAAACCACCTGTAACTTTTTTTGATCGGAATTTTTTTTAGGTACATCAAACTCTAATATCCATATTTAGATAATACAAAATGCATGCCAACATGATACATGAATTTTTATCGGGTTTTTAACATTATTTGAAGTTTAAAATTAAGAGCTTAGCTATATACATAATTTTTTTCAATATTTTTTTACTATTGATTTTAAACGGCTTTTTATAAATCTTCAATAATTATCATTGGCTTAAAATGGGACTGAACGATTTTAAAATCTTTATGAAAGTAGGGTTAATCTGATAAATTAGGCCATATGTTTAAAACATTGTAGTTGTATTATAGACCTTATTTTTTCTTATCCATTTAAATGAAATTAACCGCATATGTACCGTGAAATTAAATAAAATAGAAATTAGATACTTCACAATTTGGTATTTAATCAACTCGGCAATAAGAAGGTATTCCTCGTTAGGAGATAGAAGAAGACCATTAGGGAAACGCAAAAAATCCACTTGGAGTTCTAAATTACCCGAGTTATGATCTAATTTGTAGACTCTGGCGATGTGCAAAAAAAAAATATAAAATTTTTTTAAGAAATAATATATTGTTCAATACTTTTTTCGTAATTAAGCGAAAATAATAACTTCTAATATAAAGGTTTTTAAATTTAATATACCAGGTTTATTACTTAAACAATATTTAAATTTCAACACACCTTCCATCAGGCCTTGCCTCTACCAATGCAAACACAAATTCTTTTCGGGTCCATCGGGTACTTGATGAAGTAAAATAGATATCGCCAGTAGATGGTGAAATTTGTAATGAGTTGACAAATTTTATGTTCGCATTTTCCATTTGGCTGGCATCAAGCATAGGGGTAATCTTTACTATCATTATATTATATATATCAGAAAAAATTGTGCATAGATTTGTTTGGTATTAAGTAATAACTAACTAACTTTATATTATAAAAAAATTATTTTAAGATATTAATTTAAAAAATTTTGCTTACAATCAGTTAGATTAATTTTATGAATCCCAAGGTAGGAATCTGCAACAAACAATGCTTTGTTATGGCATTCGAGACCTAACGGTCTCCCACACCTATCTTCATCTTGAAAGCTATCTAGGAGTGTATATGGTGTATTTAAAAGTTTAATTATTTCATAAAAATATAAAGAAAATTAAGTGTGTTAAAGGGCTGATATTTGTCAGAATTTAGCTCTATGTCTTAATTAGTGTAAAAAAATAAACCACATGGTCCTTCTCCAATTTTTGCTAAAAATTCAACTCCAATTGGTGTTTCTCTAAATATTCCTTTTTGACTGCTGATATATATATCACCTAATTATCAATAATTATATTTCATTACCATTGCATGAGCAAAAAGATTCTGGCCCATAAATTTGATTTTCCGCTTTTCTTTGAGCCCTTTCTAATAAATTATTTGGCTCAATGGCATCACTTAATATGGGAGGGCTGTTTAAACTAAAAAATAAATATAATTAAATTGGGTACTTTTTTATTCAACAAATTATTGTACGATGTAAATTTTAGTATCTTAAATTAGGTATCTAAGTTGAAATCCAAAAACCAAACCTGATTGCCAGCCCACCTAAAAGCCCAATGAGCAATCACAAAAAGTCTGGGAGCCAACAAGCCCAAAAGCCAAGTTGGTCAAGCCTAAATTGGGAAAAATATTTTTGGGCTGACCAAGCCAGGTGTTTGTGTTTTTTCAATATTTACATTCTCCTCAGTCTTGCCCAAAAAAATATTTTTGTCTACATTTACAAATAAATTTGCATAATTTTATTTTTGATTTATTTTACCTTTTATTGTTTTTTAAAGTTGTGCAAACTTATGTTTAAAGATAATAATTAGCTGAACTCATACACATAATTTTTTATTTATTTTTCAAATGCATTTTTAATTCTAAATGTGCTTAATGAATTTTGCTGAAAGTTAAACTAGAAAGCTGTTGATTAAAATGTGCATTTTTTACAAAGAAGGTTAAATAATTATAAAAAAATACCATTATTTGGCTTGGCACACAACAAGTAGAAAAAGGTTGCAAAAACTAAAAAAATTTGGCAAAAACAAAAACTGTTCATTTTAAATCAATATTTTTCATAATACAAAGAAGTGATTAATAATATAATAGGGATATAAAATAATTCAAATCATTATAAATTTTTACACACATACAAAATGTGAGGTTTTCATTATTTATTAAACTTATACATGACAAATATTATGTAGTGCATTCTATATATTTAAATTTTTATATCCAAAAAAGTATAATTTAAATATTAAACAAAACAAGTAATGTATCTGTTAAAACGTTGTTCTATTAAGTTTGATATTTTTATTGTTAAATGAAGTATCTTACAGCACAAGAATTATATGTAGAGGATGATTTGCCCAAGGTTTCTAAAATGTAGTAACCCCAGCATGTATTAATTTATATAAATCTATTTAGATAGTTAGTCTCATGACTAAAATATTTAGAAATTCCTTTTTTAGATTATTTTACATTATCATTTTGTGTGAAATAGAATTTAATTTAATTTTAAGGCAATATATTGGTAATTTGTCTGGTGGAAAAATTTTGCGTATATATTATTCAACAGTAGAAACTATTTGAGGAAGTTAATTAAATTCCAATTGGTAGAATATTGTCTTTACATAATTTGTTTTATTATATTTCACTGTTTTTAGGGCTTTAATGACAATTATCCAAAACAATGGATAACAATGGATAAAAGAAATTATTATCTCAATGGCTTATAAGTTTCAAAATAATTACCTATGATATTAACTATGCCAAAGTAAGAAGTATGCCATAACATGAAAAAAAAATTAACTCTTTTGTTTCAATACTTTTTTCTAAGTGTTTTAATATGGAGTAGTCACATCTCTATCCTGTGATAGTTTAAATTTTTTTAAACAAATGTAATGGTAAATAATATTATTCAAAATTTATGAAAATATAGCTAATACATCTAATTTTATCTTAAATAATTTCAATGCTTGCACATTTATAAATAAAATAAGTGTAGTGTTTAGATATTTTAATCATATATATATTAAGAATAAATACAGAATAAACTATTAAGTCAGGAACATATAATAGTGATTTATTGGAAAAATAAGTAAAATTAACAATCATGTTCTAGAAGAAAATTAAATAAAAATTTGCAATTTAGGACCCAATATATAAAACTGTTTCAAAAGAGTTTACTTTCAATATCAAATTTTGTACAAACTTAAAACCATATTGTATAGCTTTGTGGTTGCATTTTATTATAATCAATTTTTAAAAATCTGAAAATTAAAACTATTCCAATGTTCCTCTAAATAATCTGAGATTATTCAAATCCCAGCACATGAGGGAATTATAAAATACAAAAAATTAAACCTGTAAATAACAGGGTCTATTGTATCTGGTAGATAAAACAATAGCATAATTATGATAAGATTGACATAAAGAAATAAAGAAAATATTATTTTTATTATATCTATATATCTATAATATACAAAAACAATAAATTATACCTGCTATAAAGAGTTGTTTTTTTAATTTGATTTTTGTTTAATTTAGCTTTTGACATGTGTAGAAATTTCCAAATAATCGAAAATAATTTTAATAAGAGCTACTCCATATTTATTTTTACCTTAAGATAGGGTTTTAATACCAATAAAAACTGTCATTGTATCATAAACAATCTGTAATCTATACAACAAGCATGTTTTAATTTCCACAAATTTCTGGGATGTTTACATGTACCAATTTTTATTAATTTACCATATGGTGTGATGGAAGATATTTTTAATTTGTGTAAAAATGGTGATTATAGTCAGGTTAAATTATGGATAGATCACCCGGAAAACGATATACTTCAAGGGTAATGAAATAATAATATGGTTTTGCTTTAATTGATTTTATTTTTTTATTGCAAAGTACCTGACGCTTAAAAAAAAATTGTGCATTTTCTTGCTTATTTTTATATATAGTGCCAAATATTGTATATTCTTGTAAAAACTTAATTGTTGGGATACGATTCAAACTTTTAGCCTGTTTTTGTATATATAAATTAACATTGTTTAATTATTTTAGGCCAACAAAAATTTATAGTTTTTTGTTCTTTTAAATATTTAGGTTATTATTTATTATAGAAAATTTCATTCTATATTTTTACACAGTTGGTTTTGAGCTTTATTTATATTTTGATTCACGTGAATTTATAATCAAAATTAAATTAGCCATTTCACCATTTACTAAGCTTTTATTATAAAAATTTTATTGCTTCTATTATAGAAAATTATAAAATTATTTGGGTAAAATAAATGTTGGGGTTTAAATCATTTTGAAACAATTTTTATACAATATTTAAAAAAAATATTTACTTTTGTTTTACTAAATCTAAAATTAGTTTAACATTGCTCAACACTTAAGAACAAAATATTCTTAATATTAAAAAAATGCAATGTATAAAATTGAGCTATATTTTTAGTTTAACAATTAAATTGGCAATCTTCAATATAATTTTATAGAAAAATATTTTTTATAATAAGATGGTAACTCTGGTACAAACATAACTTCACAATAAAAGGATTTTTATATACTGTTGATTTATAAATAATGGTTCTAATGTATTTTGGTAGTTTAAATTATCACTTAGCTTGCTCTTTTCCAGTTAGATAAGTTGAGCTTTTGTTTATCAAGTTTAATAAAGTAAGAACTCACACTTATTCATTTTTATAATTAAGTAAATTTTATATTTTTTTTTTGAAAATTTGTGTGTTTGCTCCCTATAACTTAAATTTTGTTGTTAAAATTGTTTATTTTATTTTTCCTGGTCAAATTAAAAATAATAAGATTGAATCTGATTTCATAAATTTTAATAGTTTAATACGAAATTAAGTTAGAAATTCTTTTTCAATATTAAAGCTTTGAATATACTTTTAGAAATTAAAATTGCATTAATAAGATTAACATCTTTTACTTTATACATATCTTATAAAATAAATTTTTAACATTCATTGTTAATTTAAATTTAATTAAATCATAGAGATGAACATGGCTTTAGCCCACTCCATTGGGCATGCAAAGAAGGTCGATTAGCAGTGGTTGAATTACTTCTTAATCACGGGGCCCTTATCAATGCCACTAATATGGGCGATGATACACCCTTGCATCTGGCTAGTAGTCAGGGACATTTAGATGTTGTTAAACTGGTACAATCTATTTGTATGACATTAATTATAATGGTGGAAAAATATTTGTTATTTTTGTATTATTCCACAAATGAGATTTTTACAATCGTTTAATGTTGCATATCAAAAAACTAACTTATTATTTAGAAATAATGTTGGTATATTGCCAAAACTTGATATATTTGGTTAGGTTAATTTGATTATGTGCATATGGGCACTTCCTTTACTTCAGAGCTGGTTCATAGCTAATTGGTGCCTCTAAACATATGACGCCCCTAATGCCTATTTTTAACCAATTTGGTTGGTTTATAAGTGAAAAAACATTTCCTATAAATTACATAAATATAAGTCAGATAATAATTTAATACTTAACATTACAAATTTTACTGTAATTATGTGATGTTTAAATAAATTAATAAATTAATTAAAAGATGTTTTGCTAATCTTGGACGAGGCTGATTTTTAGTTGTTTAAGTAAGCTCGGGAAATCATTACCAAAGGTTTAAGAAATACGTTTAATATTTTGGTTCCCTTATAGAAACGTACCTATTAAGCTGATAAATACAGATATATTTTCCGACTTATTTTTTAGCTTGGTGTTATAGCTATTTATTTTTTAAAAAAACATTATTTTTGTTGTATGTATACATAGTGTGAAAAAATAAAATGTTAATTGACGCTTTTTAGGTAACGTGAAAATATTTTAAAATTATATGTATCGATAAACTTAAATAAAGAGACGAGTTTAGAATTAAACTGAATAATATCGAGAATTTTTTTTAGAGGTAAAAAATATAAATATTACAATTTTTTATTAATTATAAAGCTTTAGGCTTTTTCAATTTTCTAAAATATTTGCGTCCATATTACAGTATCTCGTACTACTTTTATTAGGATCGATAAAGTTAGCATTTTTAAAAAGTGAAAATAGCTTATATATTTAGTAGTTTTGAGTCTCGGAGACACAAAACGTACCTTTTTCCTTTTTTTGAATGTTTATATCAAGCTAACCAGTTGTGGTAGGAAACGGATAAGTAGACTAAACAGAGAACATTTGTTAATATTTTAATATCCAATTTTCAAGATCGGTACATGGTCTTTTGGCGCTTTAAGAAAACTCTTTCTAAGCGCCTAAGACGAAAATTTTTTTCCAATTTTTTGATATAAAAAAATGTTAACTAATAAAAATTGCCAGGCTCCCCTAAGCATTGGTGTTTATATGAACGGACCTGCTCTGCCTTACTTAACACCCTTAATCCTTTTTATAAATGTTGCTCGAATTATTAGATTTCGAAAATATTATCTCTCGTGCTATCATGTTGGATACATCGATTAGAATGCTTTTCATTATCTATTATGTATTTTTTATTCAAAGAATTTTATTTCGGATTTTTGTTGGTCAGCATTGATTGATTACGTGAGTCAAATTATATTACCCGTATTGCGCATTTTAACATAAGCAATCTCTTGGTTAACATAATTATCATTGAACCTTTCATGCTATTTTAAAAACGTTTTTAACAGTTTGTGATTATCGAGGTGTTAAATAATAATGTAAAGTGTAGTCCCAAATTTTGTATACTTATCATATGCAATTAAAAGTAATGTCTCTCCCATGCCCTTCCCTGGTCCCCTAAAACCATTTGATTCTTTTGAATTGTCAAAAGCAATAAATATTGCCGGCACGTCAAAAATATTATTGAGATGCACGGCAACAAAATAGATTTTTGGCATACGTTTTCACTTTTGGGCATATGTAATAGGGCCTATTGCCTTATGGCTCATTCATCAGCTTCCAAGTGGTTGTATTTGTATTTATTTCCAAAGGAAAAAATGTGGTTTAGACGCGGAATCGTATACCAACTAGCCTTTTTGCATTGAAGTCTAGAATGTTTCCACCAGGGATTGGAACCGGAACCGTAAGAACCGGAACCAGCCAAAATCTTTGGAACCGCACACTGAAACCGGTTCCTAAATTTTCGGTTCCAGTTCCGGTTCTGGTTCCGGTTCCGGTACCGGTTCCTAAGTTCGCCGGTTCCTGGTTCCGATTCCTGGTTCCGGTTCCTATATTATTATAACTTAAATTCATCTAACAGATACATATTAAATATATAAAAAAATTCTCCACCCAAATTGAACCCATTAAGCCCAAACGTATAAGCCGTCGCTTGAACCACTACACATTGGAATCTCTTTTAAATTATATTCATTTACTTTATTTAATCTGATATGGAAAAACGCGAGTCTGCATACCTTAAATCTCCTGTTTTACTGGCAGCGATATTTTTAGATCCTAGGTACAAAGGTCTTTTATCGGTTCAGGAAAAAGCTGAGGCTCGATCTCATCTAAAAGAACTTTGGAATAAAATGTTGATGCTGGAGGATAAGAGCTTAGAAATAATTGATGAAGACCTCGTTGATTGTACAAACGAAGATGAAGAATTTAATAATTATCTCAAAAATCACTCAAGTCAAATGAATCTCGTTAATTTCGATACTTATAAATCAGTTGATTCTCAAATATCAGAATTTGAAAATCTTCCTTTTAGTTCAGAATTTACTAGTATAATCGCTTTTTGGGAAAAGGCATCAGCCCAATTTCCCCAGCTTTATCAAATTTCAAAAATACTACTTAGTGTTCCCGCAACACAGGTATATTTTTATTTTGTTATTTTTAGGTTAGTGTAGAAAGGTCGTTTTCGACCCTTAAATTTATATTATCGGATATAAGGGGGAAGACATCAGAAGAACTTTTACAAGCTATTTTGTTAATTAAATTAAATAATAATTTACAAAATAAATTTATTATATATGATTATATATATAAATATTGTATTGTAAATAAAAGATATGTAATTTTGTATCCTATCGGTATATTTTATATATATACACACGTGCACACTACATTTTGTAATTAAAAAATATTTGGAACCGGAACCGGAACCGTATGAAAAAAAATGAAATGGAACCGGAACCGGTTCCACGAAAAATTTTGGAACCGGAACCGGAACCAGTGAAATTTTTCGGACGGTTCCAATCCCTGGTTTCCACTGAGAGCTACTTGAGTGCCTTCGTTTACATTATCATTTCATATTTGGACACATAGTAGTTTTGCAAGTGTTAAAAATTAGTGTTTACCAAACTTCTGATTTGAATTGTTGGTCCATAATGTGTATTGCAAATAATAACTTATGAATCACGGTTTTAGCTGACCCATCACCGTGCCGACGTAAATGCCATAAACGAACACGGAAACACGGCCCTGCATTTCGCGTGCTTTTGGAATTACTCCGACGTAGCTGGCGAGCTGATCAACCGAGGCGCTTACCCCAACATTGAGAACCGGTACGGGGAGATACCGCTCGATAAATGCAAACCGCACATAGCTGATATACTCCGAAGTTTTTATTATTCTGTGTATTATTTTTTATTTGTTATGTACTGTGGCAACTTTGTTTTTGTGGTTTAAGTGTGCGCCTAGTAAAGGTTGTATTTCCAAATCTTAAGCACGACTTTTATGGCCAATTGCCCTATTTTATTTACCTAAAAGCTATTTGATGTCGACCTTAGATTGATGCCTAAGTTTTAAGCATATATATAAATATTACATGAATTAATCCAGATTTATATTAGCTGGCATATGAAAATGAATAGAAAAATATATTATGACAAAAAAATTACACAAGTAAAAACTTGACTCAGCAAAATAATAAAAATTATAGATGTTATAATATGTACACTAAGAAAGTAAGAAATTACCAAAAGAATTGATTGTATTTATTTATAACTTTATTTGATAGGGAAGGCCGATATCCTGCGGATAGATTTATCTCACAACATACCTTTCAAGGATCAGACATGGCTTGGAACTAAACAAAGAAGCCGTAATCAATAAGTTTTATATATAAATGTCGCGTTCAGAAATTTCTTTTTATTGTTTTGTATTTAAATTATATTATAGGAGATGCGACTCTTTCACGAAATTCGGGAATTGACATTAATCAGCTCACGTTTGAAAAGTCCTACGGATCTAATTATTACGACGAGGTTTCCTCTAAAAAAAATTCTAATTTTAATTTTTGCTTTTTTTTCGAGGAACACCGAACTTTTAATTATTGGTATTAGGGAAAATAAAAAATAAAATAGTTACAGGCGCTAAGGTACTAATTATTTTGAAATACATTTAGTTAGTCAAAGGCCGTTGGCAGAACATACCCGTCGTGGCCCGTTTTATAAGTTACCCCCAATATTCGTCACCTTATACCATATCACCGTCACCGTCAAACAACAATCATCATAACCAATCGCCTACAGGGACCAATCTTTATTCACTCTCCCCCAAAAAACTAAACACGAATTCTTACAATAATTCCAACCAATCAAACACTAATAGATTTAACCTTGCTTTCCTTAACAAAGTATCTCGCAATTTTCAAGAGGAGTTCCCACGGCTCCGTGTATTTTCGCACCCTAATATCTTACCCGTCTTGGGGGGTACGCTTACCCACGTACCCAGGGAAGATTTACAAATTCTAAGACATCGACTTTACAATACCAAAAGCACGGAAAAGCTGCATAGTTTAAAAAATCTTTCGCTTCATTCAGGTGATAATGAATTTGAAGATCATCATCGTTCAAATCATTATGACAATTCACAATGTGACAAAGAGCAAGTTTGTCTCATAATTAGCCAACACATACCTTTGGGATCGCTATTTGATGTGCTACATGTTAGGCGACCGTCTCCGCCAATAACCAGACAACATCCCGGAGCCCCCTATATTAGAGAACCTAATGAGTTACAGCAACAGCCTCTTGATGGCAGTAATTTCTCATTGAATTATATATACATGTCGTAGGGTTTTTGCAAATACAAGCCAATAACATTTTTCTTTAAGATCAAAGTTTTTTTTTTGCATATTCACAACAGTTCAACTGTTAAATTTAAATTTCAAATAATATTTAAATTAACTGATAAAGCTTAGACGCGAAATATTCTGTATTATCTAAATGCTGATGTAATAGCTTAATATACTAAAAAATTTTATTTCTCATTGTTTGAGATGATAAATATAATTACAAGGGAATTTTAAATAAAAAAAAGATTCTTGAATTATTTCTTTTTAGGGTATTCTCGAGGTCGCATAACACTGGACAACAAAAAAAAACAACATAAACGATTTTTTGAGGGTTTTGTAGAGAATTTTGTTGCGATAACGATCCTGGGTTTAGTTTTTTTTCCAATGCCTCCAATTTTTTTTAAACCGCCTCCAAAGTTCAGAAAAAAATTCATAAAATTTCTATAACTCTTAATTTTCCAAAAATTTTATTGGCATATTCAGATTCCTTATAAAAAACATATCTAAAAAGGATTATTACCTAAAATTATCAACAATTTGCTTTCAAGTTATTTAGGATCAAAAAACGGATTTTATGACAAAAACCACTAATTTTATCAAAATGAAAAAATAAAAAAAAAATTAAATATTACAGAAAAATTCAAACGCCTTACGTTATTAATGAATGTTTCCGTTATCTAAATATATTTTTAAACTTTTGTTACAACCCATAGGTTTTATGATATAGAAGCCCAAAATCCCCCAAAAATTGAAAAATCTCAACTTTGACACCGAATAACTAAAAATCTGAGGCATTGGCTAAAATTCTGATTTCATATTTGTGATCAGCGCCAAAAACTTGACCAAAAACAATAGTTGCCATAAATGATGCTTAGGGTCGTCCAAATTTTGTTGTCCAGTGTAATCATTCAACCTGGTCAAAAGACCCTTGATATGGATAAATCTAAGGAGCCAAAGGCGGAAAAAACTACTTAAAACGGAAAATATATATGATATAAGCTCATCATTGGGATGCATGCTTTTATGTTTTCATTAACTATATTTTTCTGACATCGATACTGTGTAATCAATCGTTTTAGATATAAGGTTGTGAAATCAATAAGCCGTTTTTCCGTGCTAAACCTTTAAATTTACCAAAGTTTATTTAGCATTTATAGTTTTTAAGATATTAATATACATGGACTCTATTTAATGGAGGCATTGGTTAAAAGCAGTTTTATAACAAAAACATTCTCATTCGACCCCTGAAGAGATTTTGTTTATCTAGCGACATTTTTGTTTCTTAACAAATAATTTACTATTTTTATGTTTATTTATACATTCACATAACACAGTTTTTAGCGATAAAGTTTTTCTGCACGTGGCGCTTGACATTTGTCGCGGTATGGCCTACTTGCATTCGCTGAATCCAGGTATACCTCGGTTCCACCTCTCCTCTAAAAATATTATGGTACTGGATTGTTTTGTTTTTTATTTTTACGATGTTTAACTATGGTTGTGATAATTTCAAAATGGAATAGTTTGATTTTTAAATACATGAATTTGTAAGACATAGCCATATACGAAATATGAAATTCTGCATTAACAAAATTGACAATAATAAATTTAAACCAATTTTAATATTTACAATGAGAGAATTTTACGAAGGTCAATCAAATTGAATAATGTAAAAAAAATATAAAAATAAATTGAAGTCTCGAAATAGAACAAAAATAGTGTATTTCACATTAATTTTTATATGATTTAATATGTTTAAATAGTCTTAATATAATGAGTCTAATGTTGTATGTTAAACTGCGAAATAAAAAAAAGTGATATAATATTAAGGGCAAATAAACTGGACAAAATATAGTATTAACAATTTTATTTTAATTATTGAATATATATGGGTAATTACTGAGAGCTTGTGTTTTGCTAGAGCATCTTTAGTTATAACGGATGTTTTTTGTCCCTGTACTTATAAAACGTCTATTATTAAATTATTATACAAATGGACACAAATAATTTATAACACAATATATTGTAAAAAAGGACTCATTTTCTCGAAAATTGAATATTTTTTATTATTATTTCACTTTTAGGTTGACTAATTATAATGTAAATTTCCAAATATTAATAGATTTTTGAGGGATTGGAAATGTCAAGCCCGTTATTATTTTAAATGTGTATTATTTTTAGCTGGACGAAAATCTCAGAGCACAAATTAACATCTCAGATTCAAAATTTTCCTTTCAAACTAAAAATATACTTTACAACGTTGGCTGGATGTCACCTGAAAGTATTAATTATATTTTTTTGAGTTGTTTCATAAAATATTTTCCTAATTTGAATGTTTTAGGATTTATCAGAATAAAATAAGTTTATCACCCCTAATTATATTATTTTTTGTTTGGATATTAATATATACAATAGGCCTGAAAAAACGTCGCGAAAATTTGAATATAGAATCGAGTGATATGTGGAGCTTTGCTATAATCTTATGGGAAATGAGTCTAAAGCGTATACCTTTTGGAAATTTTGGTTCAACTACATACGTTGGTCTCAAGGTTTCTCATTTTTTAAAGCGGATCAAAGATTTTGGTTGCAATTCTTGAAAAATAATATAAAATAAGTTATTTATTAAATTTTTAGGTTAATTTGGTATACTATATTGAGCACAATAAAGAGTTTAATCATTAATTTCTGTGACTCAATTTTCAAGGTTACCTTAAAGATATTTTTATGACAAAAATTATTTTGTTGTTAAGCATTATAATGATTTCACTAGGAATTTTTGATATGGCTTGTGTGTGAGATTGGGTGCTAATAAATTAATTAGTGTTCGACAAAGTTTATGAAACTGCAAATAATCTATACGATGGCCTTATCTCTTTTCCGTTTTTTGAAATTTCTTACGCCCGGCTAATTCGTTGGATAAAAGTAAAAAACGGCCTGTCCAAATTATGTGATTTTGCGACCATGAGAATACCTAAAAAGAAAAATTTTTAATTTGTTTTTTCATATGAAATCAACTGTAACTTCTATTTTTCATTATGTGAATAACAAAATTTAAGTTATATGATATTTTGCACTCCGACCTCATTACTACTAGATTATTTATGATGAAATATGCCACTTTTTTGGTATTATCAAAAAAAAAATCTAAGAAAAGAATCTGAACTAATCTTCCTCTCTCTTTCTATGGTTATTGTTCTGCTAAATCTAGAGATCCCTTTTTTCGGGTCAATTTAAAATATATTACAAATAGGGCCATTTTTGCTAGCAGTTAGATTAAAAAAGACTTCTCTAAATTCACCTGATGTATAAAATGTTATTTAATATTAATAATACATGACAACATATTTTTGAGAGTCATAGTTAAATTTAGACCAGACCTGCCATCTTAGGATTTTTAAGTCCTTTACCGTTTTTCTAATCAATACATTGAAAATTTTTGATAAACTTCAATAATTTTTATTTGCAACGATAAAATATCGTGATCTATTTAAGTTGGGATGCCAAATATTTTGTATAACCTAAATTTAAGAACTTTAAATACTTAAAAATTTAATTTCTCATTATTCAAATTTAAAATTATAATTGACAAGTGATTTAATATAGTAGATAAATTTTTTAATTTTTTTATAGTATTCTTAAGTTCGCAAAATTTGTCAATTTGGCCCTTTTTTAATATATACATAAGAAAATAGCCAAAGTCTAAAGTCGGAAAAAATATATGAGATAATGCCATCATGTATGTTTTCACTATTGTCCTAATATTCTTAAATCATTCATTAATTTTTGTCGACCTGTGTAGTAAGACAAAATGGGAACGGAGAATAAAAATTATTTTGGCAATTAAAATATCTCATTATAATTATTTTATAATTAGATTGCACTTAAAAATGTGCGCTTACCTATCCACGAAATCACATGCCCTCATATGCATAAACTTGTAACAATAGCCATGAATGAAAATCCTGCCAAGCGTCCCACGTTTGACATGGTGTCCCCAATAGTTCTGAAAATGATCGAAAAACTTGCTATATAAATCTTTGTTTTTGTATATATAATCAATTTAAGTCAGAGGTTCATATTTTTGAGTGTGAAAAAAAATTAATGTCAGTTTGCAACTCAATTTGGGTGGTATTTTTTAGTTTTAAAAATTATTAAAAGTTGGCAAAAAACTTGATTCTAATAGAGTGTGAGCTTATTTCAATCCACTGCGTTACAAATAATCCTTAGTTTAAGCTCCTCGAGTATGGGAACTTCTGAAATTGAGTAAATATATTTCAATGGATGGCAACTTTTATGGTAATACAACCTACAACATACATTTAAAGCCGCTAGAGATTTGAAATAAATTTGGTGACAAGGAGATATTAGATTTATTTAAATTACATTGTAGATGTAAAAGGTTATAACAAAGTTGAAACATTTTAAAAATGATTCTACCAAATAGGCCTTTAGATTCATTACAAAAAGTATTAGACGTAATAATTGTTTTTTACCAGAAATATTTTTGTAAATAATGGCCAAATTATTAACAATTTCATAAGAAGAAATGAAAAAAAAACATTGTTATTTAATCATGAATTTCATATTGCATTTAACAATTTGGTTGTGATCAATTTAAATTATTTATGCTTTTTACAAAATTTTATATGCACCTTCAGGTTTAAGTTTTATTGCAATAGTTGTTTTTAACTAAAACTTAATCACTTATGCTTAATATAATTTGTACTAATTTATTTTATCCCCCTTTCTTTTAATATTTACATTTTTTGACTAATTACTAATTGTTTAATTTCTTTGCTATATTTTTTGTTTGTATGATTCATGCCTATCCTCAGACTCAAATTTTATTTTTGGCCAGTTTTTTTACAAATAAAATTATTTAACTCTGCTTTTAAATGATTATATTTAATCGTCCTATACAATTGTTTTTATATATCTTTTTAAACACGTGTATTTATTTAGGTCCATATGAAAATGCTATGACAATTATTTAATTCATTTGTATTATTTTGATACACAATTTTTATTGATAATATTAAGGAATAATAAAAAACAATATAAATATATGATGTTCAAGGGGTAAAACTTAAAACCATTGATATTTACTATATACAAACTAATATACTTGAAAAAAAACATTAAAATTATAGAAATTAAGAAGTGAATCGCAAGTTATACAAGTTTAAAATAAATTTCACAAAAAAAGGTATAGTTTTATTGTTGCCCGCACAAAAGTCTCTCATCATGTTTCACTCATATTCTCACTGGCATGAGATGCATTTTCATCGTTTGGAACTACGGCAGAGGTCAATGGTTTCCCAACAATATTACCATTGGCGCCATTTGAAAGTCCTTTCGCGTCTGAAGCAGCTGCCCTTACAACGGTTGGGGCCGCATTAGCTCTGTTACCAATGGTTGATGTAGTATGCTCTTCAAGCGCGTCGTCTGAATTGTCACCCCCTCCTTCGCCGGCCCCATCATCTTCCGAGCTTGATTCGTCGGTAGAAGAGAACGCATCGAGGGGAACGGAATACAGTCTGAGGCATTGCTATGTTAAAAGGGGAGATAGAGAGGTGTGTCAAAAGGAAACAAAAATTAAAGCCGATAAAATATCCGTTTTTTAGGTAATAAAGTTTTTCAGAGTCAGACCTTATTTTTAAAACCTCTGACCTTTCTTTATTATTGAAAATACTTTCTCAGCTTTAGTTATAATTTGTAATGGTTGAATATTATATACAAAGGGGATAAATACGTGTTTGAAAACCCGTGTATTAAATGGAGGAGGTTAAGTTAAGATAATGCATAGTTTAATTTTAGATTTGGGTAAACATCATTTCCCCAAATATTTGTTTTTTAGTTAACAAATTAAAAAAAAAATATAATTTGATATTTTATTAAGGAAAAATTTTTCCTAGCTATAAAATGTAAAATTATTAATAGTTTTGAGTTACCCTCAGCTGAATATAATTTAATAATCCTTGATGGATTAAGAATATAACACATTGATAGATTTAAATTATAAATAACACAGGTAAAGGAGTGAAAAAAGAAAATTATGGCACTGGGGAAAAATAATTCCCATGATGGTCTTATCTCATATGTATTATCCGTTTTCCGAAGTATTTTAAACTTTGGCTATTATTTTAGGTATATATAGGGCCAAATTGATAGATTTTGCGACCTCGAAAATACGCTAAAAAGAAAAAATTTAAAAATGTATGTTTCATTTAAATCCTTGTAATTTATATTTTTATCTCAAATAATTACAAAAAATATCAAATTTTTACATCAATTAGAATAACTAACACTCAACCTAAATAGGACACGAAAAATCGTTTTTGTAAATAATATTATTCGAAGTTTGAATTTAGCTGTCTTGAATATAAAATCGTTTTTTTTTTCATTTTTTTTTTAATTTAATGTTTATAGCTGACTAACTAAGTTTGATTAAAAAACGGTAAACGTTGACTCTAAGATGACGGGTCTGGTCTTTAAATTTAGCTTGTTGACCTGTGTAATAAATTAATGCAATTGTTTTATAACATTAAATTTAAAGTGTAAAATATATCTTAAACTAAATTACTAAAGAGAATAAAGTTACTTTGTTGGGGTCTTTCATAATAACAAACTTTCCATCGGGAAGCTGAAAAATTCGGTCAATTATGTACCGGACTATGCCCCAGGCATTAACCAGGTGCAAATTAATGTTTTGCGCCAAGTCAGAAGGTCTAAATTGTTGGACGCTCAGGATCACATGCTTGGTGGAATCAGTTGGGGAAACGCGAGAAACAAATCTTACATAAAAAACAAAAACGTAATGTAAGTTCAAACCTTCGTCATAATTGTTTAAACAGGGCATTGACCCAGCCCGCCTGAATTTTTAATTTGGCTTGACCCGATATTCAAATAGGGGCCCGAAATTCTTAGAAGTTAATTTTTTTTCCTCAAAAATCATAGTGTAGAAATAATACCTTTTATCGCCTGATCATAATTTATGATTTTGAGTTATTGTTAATAAAAGTTTAAAAAAAAATTAGGCAAAATGAGATAAAAAAATATCGGCATGGTCCGTAATTCCATTTTTCTAATTCAGAACCGGCCGAGTTCATGGGCGAGTGCCGGGTCCCGATGATTTCTACTTTATATTAGTTAACTTGTCATAGTTTCTTTTCATCGATTTCGTAAAAAACCTATCAATTTAAATAAAATTTGAGTTTTTTAAAAATATCAATATTTTAAAATGTATTGGTAAAAACAACGTACCCAAGTTTAAAGAAATCAGCCCCGGACAGAATGGAAGAAGCAGTCCATTTAGATAGTTTGCAAGCGTTATTTTTAAGTTCGTTTGCGAACACTGACGTTTTTTGCGTATCGATTTTGCTACGCCAATCTAGCCCATTGCAATACTAAATAGAGACAAAGGGATAAAAGTAAATTAAATCTTTAATAAAAGGTATGTGATAAAAGTGTCAACCATAAAGAGGCACGATCTTAAAGAGGATGTGAATGGAGATTTTCGCAGGTACTCCTATATTTTTTAATTTACAAGAAATCCGGATATCAGTGCGAGCATTTAATCTATTAAAACACAGGTCAACAAATATTTAAGACCTATGAGCTGATAACAAAGACCTGACTTGCCATCTTAGAATTTCTATCATCCGTATATCGTTTATCAAACTTTGTGAGCTAGCTATTAGCATTAAAATTTTTTAAAATTTAAAAAAAAATTGAAAAAAAAATATTAATGTGTTTAATCGTTAAATCTAAGCTTCAAATTATTTTAATTTCAAACCCGATAATATTGTGTCATATTTAGGTTGTGCCAAACATTCTTACCTAAAAAAGTATATTTCTCATTATTTAAGATAAAAAATAAAAGTTAAGTGACTTTAATTAGCAAGAAAGTTTTTTTCTCAAGTTTTTTCCTTTAGGTAATTTAAAAGTCGCAAAATTAGTCAATTTGGTTAAATATGGCCATTTTTTCGATATGTACATAAAATAATGGCCGAAGCGGAAAGAAACTTTGGATTTGATAATTGCACAATATGAAAAAAAAAATTTTACCCGAGAATCCCATTCATTCAGGCATTTGACGTTAAGAAATTGTAAATCCATATTCTCGGCCCCGAATTGAACTGCGTCTATTTCAGTGCGGCACACAAGGGTGACATTTTTACCAAGATCCCATTTCCGATAACTATATAGACGAGAAAGTAGTTTACAATCTAAATTTAATATTTTAATGGATACAAATAAAGAGGTCCGACAATAAAAAATTTAAGGATAAATTTTCAAATTAATTCAGCAGGCAAAACCTTTCACATTGTACAATAAAAATAAAAATAAGTGAATGATTGAATTTCATAAGAATTTTCATAATTAATCTGATGGTTACTTTATTCCTTATTTGCAGAAAAAAACAAAATATAAGCTTTGTATAAGTGAGAGAAAGAGAGTTATTTTTGAAACACAATAAAAAACAGACTAAGCGGTACGCTTAATTTATTATTAGCATTATTATAAAAGTAGTTATTGGGTTTTAAAAAAGGTTAAGAAAAACATAAAAACTCTATCAACCCATCTCTTAAAAAGGCGTTTTATGTTGGAGTATTGAATTAATTATAAGGTATTAATAAAATTCTTTAATATAAAACCGGTAAAGTTTAGGAGCAATTTCTCCTTCATCATTCACTTCAAATGGATTCGGAAATTCAGCCTTGTATTTTTCGTCGCCCTGAAATAAAATACTTTTTCAAAAATGTGTTTGAGAAAAACATAAAGCAATTAATACGAAACCCTAGATTACAAATTAAAAATGAATTTAAACATTCATTTGTTATGAATTTTTTCAAATAAAATAGAAAAAAAATAATAATGCAACATTACATCAATATCTTCAAACCTTTAAAACTTGTTGAGAAAAATTATGATTAATATAGGTAGCTTCCATGGATAAGTTTTTGATGGAATTCATATTTTCAGGGTCATCTATCGGCGGATCGAACGAGGTTTCACTTACGGTCAATAAATCTAACATTGTAAATATCAATGAATATTTTAAATCGCTAAAAAGACTATATATATTAACAGTAAAAGTATGTCAACCCTTTATTTATATAAAAAACTAATATATAAAAAATTATTTAACTCGGAATTTTTGGGAATTGAAAATATAAGTAAGATTCGATATATAGGCGAAAATTCATTTTGAAAAAAATTAGGGAATGTTAAAAAAGTTGCAGCTTTTGTTCCTTATAACTTATGATACATTTTTGAAAAATTCATACTCTAATTACAAAGGGTGAAAATTAATTATTGTTTTTATTGAGTGCAAAATTTTCAAAGCATATAACAACACCACAATGCTGCAAACCAAGTGATTTCCGTCATTTGAAAATGTTCTCGGTTCCATCTTCATATTACATACTTATAAAATATATATTGATATTTTAGATCCACTCTGTCAAGATGGCAAAACGTGCTACAAGAATCAAATTTCTAGTTTTTTATTATCAATAATCTCACGATATTGATAGTATGGTTTAAAATAGTGCAAGAAACCTAAATCAGCCTTAAAGACCATCCTGAGGTTTTGAATATTAATGCTCAAAGCTAATATTTAATGTAACTTTTTTCATTAAGAAAATGAATTTTTATTCTGTAACAAAGACTTTAAATTAAAAAATCGTTTACGTTGAAATGTTTTTAATAAATTTTCAGCAGTTAAAAATATTAAATTTAATAGTTTTTACAAAACTATTATTAAGAGTTTAGTGACACTGAAGGCTATAAATTGTAATGGCAGATATTTTACGACTTTTTGCCATCATAAAGTAAATATTAAGGTTAATTAACAAATTTTAATAATTTGAATCAAATAAATATTTAATAAAAAACATTAAACTCATTGATTAATAACTAGTAGATTAATGTAATACCCGATGAACTAATTATCGCTAATATAGCATACAATATTTAATAGCTCAGAGCTCCTAAATAAAAAACAGAACCCAATAAAATTAAGCATTTATATAAATTATCTATAAACTAAGTTTCCAAAAAATGTTTTACCAAATATTTATAAATATGCAATTTTTTCAATTTGGGATGAGAAAAAATTTAGAGCGGCAGTAATGAAAAAACCCACATCTTGTTTTGAACTAATGTTACCTTTAAAATTCAAAGAATTAAAAAATTTTATTTCTAAAAAAAAGAATAAACACACCATTTTTAAATTTAAATTCTTACCAACTTCTGGTGTATCACGTTTATCAAAAAAGATTTTCCCTTTGATCTTTTCGGCGATAATGTCCCAGGAATATAAGGATTTAGTTGCGCACATGAGTGTGGCCAAGATCGTATCAGTGAAAAAAACATTCCCTTCAAGTTTGGCAATCTGGTAAAATACACGGGAATATTAATTTAGAATTTGTAAAAAAACATTTACTCCTAAGTGACATTTTTATTAGATTACATCTTTTTCTAATTAGTTGGGACTTGTAAAAATACAAACATATTAACAAATTTGTGAAATATAAAATATGTTCGCGAATAACAATGATGATTATTATATATGAGCTATCAACTAAAAAACTGTGAGCTTGGATTTCAATAGTAATCACTATAGAGCAGTTAGGCTAAAAGATAGGGTAATGTGAAATAATTAGCATCAGTCAATACCTAAAAAGGGCTCAATTTAAATAATACAAAAATCGAGATGTAAAAAGACTTCTCTAATAATCGGGTCATCAGTCGTGGTAGCTTGAGGGTATATACGATTGATTCTAACTAAAGGTTTAGCGTTCCTTGTGCTACAACGATCGTATTGCTTATCGAAATACTCGACGGCGCCGCAGGATTTGCTAAACAAAGGTGAAAAAACAAACCGCTTTAGTGAATCACTGTAATTTAAAAGTTTGTCAATAAGCAAAATTTATCCATTTATTTCCTTACATGATAATATAACAACAGCAAAAATAGTTTTTACATTTACACACCCCAATCAATTCGAACGTTAAGAATGTTTATATAAATTATTTTTACATATCTATTGGCTTATCCATATTGGGCAAGGACATTTTATTCAAGCCTTGGAAGTCAAACTCTTCTACTACGTTCCAATCAGGCTTAATGCGAACAGAAGACTCTCGGTGTATCTTGACTGGAACAGCAGATTTATTAGCGAAACGGAAAAACTTCTGGTTCTTAGAGTACCGTTGTTGCTGTTGGTATTGGACTACAAAAGAAAATTGAAGGGTTGAAAATATATTTAAAAATAAGAATTTTTTTATTGATTTATTTATTATCATATATGTGAACCGTCTCTTTATTTCGCGTCGATAAAGTTTTATTGCCGACTCGACCCAACCCCCTCCCCTTCCCCAAAATTTGCAATCCTGGCGAACTCCAAACAAACAATAAAAATATTTCCACCCCCACTTTACCATCGGTACGTCAAAATAGTTAGAAATATACAAAATACAAAAAAAAACAAAATAGACAGCTTTGTGAGCCTAAAGGTAATGAACGAATAAATAGTGCCCATATTTGATAAAGAAAGGATTGAAATTTTTTTAACCAAAAATGGATTAAATATTTTCTAAAATTTATGTTTAAAGTTTAACAGTGAGTTAACCTTATCTTACATCCATGCATTAACGGACTTGCCTATACACTTTTTGGCATAGGGTTTTTCGGCTATAATGTCCCCGTTTGAGTTTTGAACCGATTAAGGACTAAAATGTTGAAGATTCCAGACATCTCAAAATAGTTTTTCCTTCAAAATTCCATTTATGGTCTTATAACAACTTATTTCTAAGAAGGATATTTCTAAAAAGATAACACAAGTCGACAAATATCTATGTCTGAATAATGAAATATTTAACACTGGGGCAAAATAATTTCCAGGGTGGCCTAATCTCGTTATTTTCTGTTTTACGAAGTTTCTTTTCGTTTAGGCTATTTTTTTAGGTAATGTCGGGAAAATCCAAATTTACAAATCGATTTTTGCAACTTTAAGACTCAAAGAAAAAACTCAAACAAAATTTCTTTGCATGTTAAAATTGAACTTATGTTTTCTATCTCAAATAAAGAAATAAAATTATTTTTTTGAGTCTTTTTTTTAAACATTTTTTCAAAATTTTTTAATGATTACATAGATTAACAAATTTTTAGAGTTTATGGGCTAACTAGATCAAACCTGCTATTTTAGGAATTTTCAAATCCGTTTACCATTTTTTCTATTCAAATTTAATAAGTCAGCTATGAATATTGAAATTTTAAAACAAAATCAAAAAAAAAACAAATAAGAACAATACAAAAAAATATTGAAAAAAAATATATAACTTCAAATAATATTTTATAACTCGATAATATATCGTGTCATATTTAAGTTTGGATGCCAATTATTCTGTATTATGCTGTTGCAAGAGCTTGATATACTTAAAAATTATATTCTCCTTAGATAAAAATAAGTTACATGGGATTTTTATATGAAAAAGAGATTCTTGAATTTTTTCTTTTTAGGGTATTCCCAACGTCGCAAAATCGGTCAATTTGGTCAAAAAACTATTTTGATATGGACGAATCTAAAGAGCCGAAGAAAGAAACTACGGAAAACAGAAAGACATATGAGATAAGGCTATCATGGGGATGTATGATTTTATGTTTACATAAATTTTTTTTCTGACATTGATATCTGTTGACCTGTGTGCTGGCTTAAAAAGTTTGATTAAAAAACGATAAAAGGATTTTAAAATCCTTAAGATAGAAGTCTGGTCTCTGACATTAGATACAAATCTCAAATATTTTTTGACCTGTGTATTATGTAACCACAATTAATGGGGGGTTATTTAATATAAATTCTTTTTTAACCCGCGCTCAGCACTGTGAGGTTCATACGAACCCCAGCACATCTTGAATTTTGAATATCAAAAATATTATATATTATATGCTAAAATTTTGTGACTTTTTTCTTAAATATAAAAATAAATCTAGTAATTAATAGTCTAAGTCTAATGACAAAATTTGTTTATTTAGAAATTGGGGGTCCATATGGACCCTACCCTCTCAATTTCAATCTTGAAAACCATGTTATTGACTCTTTTAAAATTTAAACTAAATAATTGCAACCTTATATTCTAGTTATTTTATTAAATAATTTTAATTATTAAGTATATAAAATGTTTGCATTGTATAATAATAATAATAATTTTTTTTTTGCTTAAAATATCTAGTTTTTATGGTAAATAATAGCCAAAAATAATTTTTTACATTAAAATATTTTTTTTTCATAAAACTCTCTAAATATGTTCAACTATATACAAATATGATTTGATCAATAACATTGATACATTTAATTTAATGACATTATTTAATGTAATATGGAAAAATAAACAATTTTAATTTTTCAGATTTTTTTCTAATTTGTGTCAAATAAAATTAGCAATATTCATTAATGATAACTTATATTAGTCTATAATTAAAGAGCATGTATTTCTCTTCAAAATAAAAAAAAATAAAGATCATAGCTTCTTAAAGTTATAGAGGTTTAAAAAGCATTTTTGTTACAAATTTTTCACCCTACCATTCGCGGGTTAAAAGACACATTGTATAAGATTTGCTGAAAAATACAAAGTGGGGTTTTTGTTTTGTTGAATATGCAAAATGTATTCTTTATTAATAATAACTAATGTCCTTCCTTAAAAAATTTCTTAAGGCAAAATTTGTTTTTAATATTGGGCATAGTTTTACATGCAAACTACATAAAGGATAAATTTTACCTTGACGTTTTAAACATATTCCATATATGTGAAAAAAAGGTTAATTTTATATGTATATAATCATTATGGGGAAATTAATCAATAAGTGGCTTTGGCAAAAAATAAATTTACAAAAATTATTTCCTCTTTATCAATTTAAAAAGATTTGAACTTGAAAATGGAAAATGAATTGAATATTTAGTAAACCCATTCTCTCATGTTTAAAATAATTATGCAAACTTTTTTTAAAAGAAATTGCTAACCTGTATAATTTTATATAACTATAATTTTATTTGTTAAAATATTATCATTTAAATACAAAATTTAATATTTATAAAATCTAACTCACCATTTCTATTGGGCATATTTCCCGGCATCCTATTGCCTTGATGACCACCCATGGAAGCATTACCTCTAGGATTTTGATTTCTATAAACAATTGAGTAAAATTTTGATACATAGGTATACAGATATATATATATATATACATAAGTATACAGATTATATATATATTATATGTATACTTATAGAGAAGATTTACCTATTTTGCATGTTTCCTCTTTGATTTCTACCAAACTGTTTAAAATTCTTTTGCTGAAATTATATAAATTTAGGAACTATTAATTTATTGTTTTATAAATGAGCTTTATCTTACCTGGTTAAATCTATAACGAGGCATTTTTTGATAGGCAGGTTTGGGCATTTTTGCAGTATCTACAATTTGAAACCCACTTTCTTCTTCCTCATGAAAATAAGCATATTGAGTCCCAGTTCCATACTGTGAAGTGTATTTATCTAAAAAAATTAAAAAACTTGTATATTTTTTGTCTTGATACAACAACCCCATCCAATCAGCAATCTAGAAAAAAAATATAATAAAAATTTTTTAAAATGGTAAAAGAAATTTCAGCAAACTTTTCCAATTCTATCTGCTTTAGAAAAAGGTTGGTACGGTATGTCCTTGTATTTATCTGATGTGACTTTAGGACCCCAGCCATCGGGGTTAAAAGTAAGATCCGGTGGCAATAAAACTTTTTGAGGTTGCATGCTGCTAAAAATTCACAAAAACTCGAAATAAAAATATTATTTATTTACGTTTATATTGGTTACAATAGTCATATGATTTTTCCATATGGATTATATCGACGGTGAGCTAATAATTTGTTATCATGGTCCTCTTTTATATGAGGCAAAAATATTAAAAATTTTTGAATTTAAAGACCAGGAACGAAAGTTCTTTGTACATTACAATGGTTGGAATAAAAGTTGGGATGAATGGGTTACAAAGGAGCGAATTATGAAGTTAAATCCAGAAAACATGCTTTTGCAAAAACATTTAAAAGATTCTACAGTCAAAAATTCTAAACTCAAAAAAGAAAAACAAGCAAATCATCTATCCAAGCTTCAGAAATTAAAAACTGAAGAACGGCAATTAGTAAGTGACCAATCAAACTCTGACACTAATGAAAAAGAGCTTGAATCAATTATTCCATTGAAGAGTGATTCAGATACTAAAGAGGAAGAATTCACCAATAAAGATGTGACACCCAAAATCAAATTCAATAAGCCTTTTTACAAATTGTCAACAAAGCATATGCTAAATCATAGAAAACATAATCTTTTATTTACAAAGTTTAAATTTAAATCTAAAAAACCTTTTAATGAGGAACTAATTCCTTTTGACAAGCCTAATTTAATTTTAAATACAGTTGCAAATTCAGAATTATATGGACACAAATCTCAAAAAGATATTCTTTATGCAAAAATTCATATTCCAGAATTATTTCATCCCATTTTAATTGATGATTGGGATCATATATATAATCAACAAAAACTATTAAGTTTACCCTCTAGATATTCAATTGATATGATTTTTCAATTATTTTTAAAAAATGAATTGTCTGGAGGAGAAATAAAACATCTAATATTAGCAGAATTTTTAAATAACCTCAAAATGTATTTCAATGCTGTTTTGGGTTCTCAGTTACTTTATAGTTTTGAAAGGCCTCAATATGCAGATATTTTAGATGCTAACACCAAAGAAACCCCTTTAAGTTCTATATATGGTCTTCCACATTTACTTAGATTCTTTGTTAATTTTTTTGAAAACCTTCAAGATATGGAACTTGAACTAACTTTTATTGATTTAATAATACCATTCTTAGAATCTTTGTTTAAATTTTTATTTACCCATAAAGATGTATATTTAAAGCCTAATGATTATGAAAATGCTCCACCAGATTATTATAGAAAAATAATTTAATTTATCCTGTATAATTTATTTAATAAATATAATTGTTTACATATAAATTAATAAGGCAGGGATGGCAGGGTAACCAAGAATATAAAGATTTTTCTATTTAGTAATGTGTTTATAACAAAAATTTTTACAACATATTTTCCTTTACGTTATAATGAGCCTTAGATTTAGGCAAAATAAATAATACTCATATTTTTTTTTAAATAATAAAAATTTTTGATAAAAAAATTTAATCTTTCAAAAACACATTTTTATTGCACAATGGTGTTATTAAATTTAAAAACAGTTTTTTCTGATTTCATTCTTATTAAAAGTACTAATTAAATTGTCATAAAAATTAATTTAAAAAAAGCTATTTAAAAAAATGTTGTTAACTTTTCTTTATTCCTAAATTTCAAATAAATTATTAAGGTATATTGTCTCTTCTAGCTCAAAAGAAACGCCAAAAATATTGTTTTATAAAATTCTAAAAAATCAATGTGCCATGGCAAACTCTAATAATCTTTTGAATTAAACATTTGTAAAAATAATTATTTTAATTTTGATAGATTAATTCTTGAGTTTTGTCTAAAATATGGTTATTAAAAATTTTGTCAATATGAACTACAGATACCAAAATTTTTAAAGTGTTGAATACTTTTAGAAAATTTATTATATACTATTTTACACATGATGCATCTTAATTTTATATCTGAAACATTATTATATCTAATCCAGATAAACATAAATAAATCATCTCATATGATTCCCATAAAGGTCCTAAGAAATACAATGTTCTCACAAGAATCTTTTTTTTTTAAAAATGATAGATTACCACCAAAAATTTTAATTTTTAATATCCAAAAATAGCAAAAAAAATTAATTTCATAAAAAATTTACATTTTACATGTGCTTGTTTTTTTGATATACAACAAGTGGTCTCCATCATAAAATTTCCACTTTGATTGTGATCCTGGTCAATTTTTGTTATCGTGACCTATTTTTTTGTGCATGACCAAAAATATAGTATTCGATGGTCACAATTTTTGTGTTCATGAGACCATGACCATTTTTTCTTCAACACTGGCCAATTGACTGTGGCAAGCACTGTATAGATGTGCATAAGGGCGCGTGCAAAAGAAAGATATTATTTTGAATTTTTTTTTTTTTTTTTGGGTGAGGAGCATTGAAATTGCTATGCGGCGACGTTCATAACCCCTAGGGTCAATAGGATTAAGCGCGTCTCTCCGCCAATACCATAATATCCATCGAAATGACGCCGCACTCTCCGGAATATTATAGCATGCAGGCTTTACAACTCTAGCAAAAGTCAAAGGCCAGAATCATTCACCTGCTAAAACAATGCCCCCCTTGCCCTACATCTCTTGAAAGAGACGGCATACCCGTCAGGGCAAATAAAACGCAAATTTACAAAAAGTTGCCATATTTAGTATATGCACATAAAATGCTTTTTCTGTAATAAAATTAAAAAAAAAAAAAATTTTCAAAATTTTTAAAATTTTACGTAAATAAAAACTCACTTTCCACGTGCCCTAAAGTTAGGATTGTTTTAAGTATTTTTTTAAAAATTGAAACAACATAACTTTCCTCAAACAAATCGTTTTCCTCATAACGCTGCTAATTACATATACAAAAGAAATATTATTCAAACCTATTGGAGAGCACAAGCTTACATGCACTACAGTGCTTGCCACACTTAAATGGCCAGTGTTAGTAATGGTCAATGGTCACATAAATTATTCCCATCGACCACTACATTTTTGGTCATGATTACAAAAAAAAGATCATGATCAAAATTAAATGATCACATTGAAATTGTATGATGAAATCAATATGTGTGTGATTATTTGATTTTGACCATGATCAATTAATTGTGATCGCGATCAAAAATATAGTGTTCCATGGCCACAATTTATGTGACTCAAGAAATAGAATTAATAATCTTAATTTGAAGAGAAAGAGCTATATATATAATAAAAGTCTATAAACTATATTTGAATACAAAGCTTTATAGCACTGTATAGTTGGGTATAGCGCAGTACTGTTTGGATTTGCATCTTAAAGTGACCCCCCCCCCCCCCCCGTCTCTTCCCAAAAAAGCCAGTGTGTTGAATTTTGACTTTTTTGAAAAATGAGTATAAAACACATGGTATGAAAAGGAAAGGCATTTTGTTTTACCGTTTCCCTTAAAAAGATCGCGTTTTTATACCTAGGAAATCCCAGTGTTTTTCAATTTTGCGAAAAAATCAAACCAAACATTACATCTTTTTAATACTTTATCATTTAATTGTGACCATGATCAACTAATTGTAATGATAAAGATCAATAGTGGTCGATGGCCATTGTGTGACGAATGACCATCTTTACTAACACTGTCCACATAAATGTAGTAAAAGAATGCATCTTCATGATGGCCTAATCTCATATATATTTTTCGTTTTTCTTAGTTTCTTCCGTCTTTGGCTCCTTAGATCCGTCTATAACCAAAAATGGCCTTTTTTAAATTGACACTAAATATACCCTAAAACAAAAAAATTTAAAAATCTTTTTTCATATTAAAATCCCTTGTAACTTATATTTTTGATCACATAATGGAAAAAATTTTTTATTAGTATATCAAGCTCTTAAATCGGCATTTAAATAATACAAAATATTTCGCGTCCAAACATAAATACGACACGATATATTATCGGTTTTTAATAAAAATATTATTTGAAGTTTAAATTTAACAGTTTAACTATTGTAAATATGCAAAAATAAAATTTCAATTAATTTTTGTTTTTGAATCTTTTTTGGTTTTTTAACCTTTTTTTTGGATATTTAATGTTTATCACTGACTAACTATTGATTAGGAAAAAGGGTATGGATTTGATATTCTCTAAGATGGCAAGTATGGTCTCTTTAGTGAACTCATAACTCTCAAAAAATTATTGACCTGTGGAATATGTTTTTATTTAAAGAAATTTATATTGGGGCGTTTAGAATTTACATATAAAATTTAAAAAAAAAATACTGGTTCGTGGAATCTTTTTAAAGCGTTAGAATTTTTAACTAAGTCCTAAAATGATAATTGTCATGGTTTAAAAGGTTGATGAAAATTTTACAAGTTTTCTAAGTATGTGTAGAGCAACTGCCTGGGTGTAAGAATTAAAACAATGGTTAATTTTTGGTGAATATAATTAAAAATATTTAAGATTTTTAGAATTTTTATAAAATTTCGGTACATTTTCAAAAATCTTTAATGTTATTTAGCAAAAATATTTCTTGCTATTGAAATAGCTTTGTAAATAAAATAGGTATTATAGAAATTAAATATTCATTAATTTATAAAAAAAAAACTTGCGAAGGGTTTATATAAGATTTTAATTATATGTTATTTCTCCACATATTAATCAGATAAGAAAATGCCTAAACATGCATCCTTGACAAAATTTATGCCAAAAATAAGAGGAATTGATATAAAATATATTTTAGGGTTTCGGCACAAAACAATTAACTTTTGTTCTTTTAGGTGGGCGCAGAGTTCGTACTTTGGACAATTTTTTTAATATTGATACAATTTTGAAAAAATTTGGAAGAAAAAAAAGCAATTGGGTTTGAGGTTTCCCTCATACCTTTGCCAAGGGGGGGGGGGCACCCCTTTATTTGACTCATAAAGATTTGCTCGCACGCCGGCGACCTAGATTATTTAGGCACATCGTTTAGGGCCTGATACCTTAGTAGAACTCAGCAGCTTAAAAACGGTTGCACATGTGTTCTATTTTCCGAAAAAAGGGAGGCCTATGCACGGATTCGTACCTCCAACCTCCTGCGTTTACGACTGATTTCGCCACTAAGCTATCTGAGCTGATGAAATTTTTTTTACATTTTTAAAGGATTCATGTTGAAATGATTATTAACTATGTGTATATGGATTTAGATAATTTAATGAAATTTCTGAATGAAATTAGCAATTGCACCAAAGAGTTTAGAAAATTTATAAAAAAATTAAAAATTTTTTATAAAAAAATTTTCAATAGTGGAAAATTCAAGCATAAGCATATTCAAAGGAATTATGCTGAAATTATTGTTAGCTATGTTAATTTTTTTTTTTTTCATTGTTAGCTTTTTGCCATTGAGGCAGTGAGCTCTTTCAATTTAAGTTTCCATTTGTTTCTATCTCTACATTCATTTCTATTTAGGTTGTGACATCTCATGCTAGCGTCTACTCTTTGAGACCAGGTGAGTTTAGGTCTGCCCCTTTTATTCTTGCCTTGCACTTCAATTGCATTTACCAGATTGCTTAGATACCCGTCTTTTTGTCTCATAACGTGTCCAAACCATCGGAGTCTGTTGATTTCGACTTTATTTTGTATGGGTGTTATGTGTAAACTTCCAAGTATATGATCGTTACGGATCTTGTCTTTGCGAGTCACCCCGAGAAACATCCGTAGCATGCACATTTCCATCGTTTGTAGTATTCTTTCATCGCTTTTCCTTAACGCTGTTGTTTCTAAGCCGTATATTATTGCCGGTTGTACTATGCTTGAGTAAGCCTTGCCCTTAACTTTTATTGGTATATTTTTGTCGAACAGGACACCTGTCAACGATCTCCATTTTAGCCACCTAACTTTGAGTTTGTTCCTAACTTCTTGCTCGACGTTTTTATCGGATTGTAGGTAAGCACCTAGGTAGGTTGCTGTTGGCTATGATTTGAGAGACCAGTCTTCGTTAATTACCAGTTGTTCACCTTCTGAGCCTCCGCAAACTATCAATTCAGTTTTGTCTTTGTTAATTTTTAGGCCTAGCTTTTCAATCGCTTTTATCCAATTATTCAGACTTTCACACATCTCCTGCGGGTTTTCAGCCATTAGTAGAATGTCGTCAGCGTACAGTATGTGCCACGGTGGATTTGTGGCAACGCACTTTGAGATCACGTCCATCACCGCGATGAATAGTAGGGTGGATTTATATAAATTTAGTAGAGCTTTAAAAAAATTTTAGAAAAAAAATATTCAAAATAGTGGTATAATTTTGATAAAATGTATCAAAAGTAAAGGCGTTTCTAAAAAAAAATGTCAAAATATGTGATAAAAAGGTTTAACGAACGGTTATAAAAATTACAAAAAGGGCGCGTCGAGGCTTCATTTAATTTCTAAAATTTTTCTAACATTAGTCGAATGCTGCAAATTTTTTTAAGGGTTAAAATTTTTTAAATAAATATGTTGATAATCAGCTATTTAATATTATAACTTTTTACATATACTGAAAGTATTTGCTTCTAGTGTTAAAAATATTGTAAAAACAATGGCTAATAACACTGGACAACAAAAAAAAACAACATAATCGATCTTTTGAGGGTTTTGTAGAGAATTTTCCTGTGATAACGATCCCGGGTTTAGTTTTTTTTCCAATGCCTCCGAATTTTTTTGAACCGCGTCCAAAGTTTATAAAAAAAATTCACAAAATTTCTTTAACTATTAATATTCCAAAAAATCTGTTGGCATATTTAGATTCCTTATAAAAAACATATCTAAAAAAGGTTATAGCTTAAAATTACTAGCAATTTACTTTAAAGTTATTTAAGATCAAAAAACGGATTTTATGACGAAATCACTAATTTCATAAAAATGAAAAAATAAAAAAAAATTCAACATTATAAAACATTTTAAATGCCTTATAATAATGAATGTTTCCGTGATCTGAATATGTTTTTAAACTTTTGTTACTACCCATAAGTTTTATGATATAGAGACCCAAAATACCCCAAAAATAGAAAAATCTCAACTTTGACACCGAATAACTAAATTTCTAAGGCACTGGCTAAAATTCTGGTTTCATATTCAAAATAAGCACCAAAAACTTGACCACAAACGATAATTGCCATGAATGATGCTTAAGGTCGTCCAAATTTTGTTGACCAGTGTAATTTTCGATGTAAAAACTCCAATTTTTAACTTCAGAATTTTTATAACTTTTTGTAAAAAAGAAGTCTGAACGCGCTATATTTGTTTAGTTTTTTCTTCGCAAACTAGGTTCTTTTTATAACAAATTTTTGAAAGTCATGAACTTACTTTATAGATCAGACCTTCCATCTTCTGGATTTTCAAAATTACCATATATTCTAGTTAAACATTGTAAGACAGCTATAAATATTAAAAAAAAATTTAAAATATGAAAAACAAAAAAGATTTAAAAACAAAAAAATATTAGAAAAAATTATTTTTGTAAAAGAGTTAAATTCAAAATTTAGATAACATATTTATTTTTTAACCTATAAAATAACGTGTCCAAGAGGTTGGGGAGTCAAATTTTGTATAACCTAAATGTTGATGTATTTGATATACTTAAAAATTTTATTTATCACTATTTGACATTGAAAAGATAAGTCAATTGAATTCAATCAAAATTTAAAATTATTTTTAAAAATTACTAGGCCTGCAAAAAAAATTCTTGAATTTTATCTCTTTTGGGTTTTCTCGATCTCGGGGTCGCAAAAATCCGTCAATTAGACAGGTTATTTTTTGATATGGATGAAGCAATTTCTCTGAAGGCGAAAAATACGAGAAAAGGAAAATATATATTATGAGGCCAAGGAATCTTCCATTCATTTTATTTTCAAATTATATTTCTCTGACATAAATATTTGTCGACCTGTGTAATCATTTATGACTCCTTTAAAATTTATAAGGCTTAAATTTTTAACTTTGAACCAACATTTTGATTTTAAAAAATTTGTGAGTAAAATTTTTCATGAATGAAATCAAATCACGTCCTTGAGAAGTCTAAAAACCAACGAAAATAGATTTTATTAATAAGCAAGATAGTAATAATAACCAAATGCCTTCTTTATTAACGAAAAAGGTGCTTCCGTAATTTCAATATATTAATGTATTTTATTAATTATAAAATTGTCTTTTTATTAATTACGAAATTGATTTTTATAAATGCAAAGCTCAATTTAAAAAAGTTTGACAAGCAAGCTTATTGAGAAGCAGGATTATAAATGTCTAGGGTTTCCAATAGCGTATATTGAATCAAATATTTTTCACGTTTCACTTTCGTAATAGTCAAACGGTAAAAATTTTGTTATCTTCTCAACTTAATTAATTTAATGTCCTTCTAAAGCCTTTGAGTTGGAGCATTGTTAGTAATGCAGAGTTTAAATTCAACAGCTTCAAAGTTCAAATGTTTTGAAGAGATTTAAAGTAAATTTTTGAGAATTATGAGTTGAACAGAGATCAAACCTGCCATCTTATAGAATTTCAAATCCTTTTACCGTTTATTCTAATCAAACTTAGTTAGTCAGAAAAAAATATGCCAAAAAAAAACAAAAAAGATTCAAAAATAAATTAAAATATTTTTTTTTGCATATTGACAACAACTCAACTGTTAAATAAACTTCAAATTGTAACTTTTATTTTCGTGCGTATTTAGGTTTGGACGAAATATTTAATTACATTCTGAAACTTCCAAATAATATTTTTATTAAAAACCAAAAATATATCGTGTCGTATTTAAGTTACGCGAAATATTTTTTTCTTAGGGTATTCTCGATCTGTTTTTGTCAAGAGCTTTAATATGGATTAAATTTAATTTTCCATTATTTGTGAATTGAAAATATAAGTTACAATGGGGATTTTTGTATGCAAAAATGATTGTGCCATTGATTTTTTTTGGCGTATATTTAGATAAATTTCTCTAAGGTACACAAATGGCCAAATTAATTAGTAGAAAAATGGTAAGGACTAAAGATTAAAGAACCTAAGAATTTAAACTGCCCTTCTAAACCCTTTGTGTTTTGTAATTAGGACATGCATGAGGTTTCTTAACATTATCTTCTTATAAAAATCATGTTTACTGACATTGATATTTGTTGGCCGGAGTTGTAATGACTTGTCAGCTCCACTAGCCCTTTAGTGCTTAAAAAGAACCATTAACTGTGCACTATAATAATAAAAAAATAATCAAATTGAATCCATATTTTAACATTAACCAAACAAGCAACGTATTTTTAAGGGCGACGAGACATATTAAATGCATTAAATAGTATGTATTAAACCGTACAAAAAATTAAAGCGTGATAGACTACTGCCATTTGTAAAGAAATTGAAAGCCACTACCAAACAATTAATATATTTAAAATTCTGGTATATTTTTATTGTATGTGTTAATGAAGCAGTTAAACAGTTGATTCTAAAATGAACATTTAATGTAATAAATGATAAAAATAATGAATTAAATAAAGACTAATGACGAGACTAATGTGTTATTATTTTGATCTTTATCGTATTTGGATGATACCAACTTCTATCAATTTTTGAATTTTCTCAGCTATGTCGGGGTTTTTGAGATGCCTAGAAGGAAAAGAAATGGCAGAAATATATAAATTATATATTTTGTAGTAATGTTTAAATGTGTTAACGAAATTTCTGATATTTATGCTTCAAAAGGTTGATAAATTTAAAATAAAACCCAACAATCTATAAAAAATAAATGTATAAACTCTGTCAAGGCCTTAGGATCGCTTTGCATTTGCTCAAGAATGAGTCTCATGGCAGGATCAGTTAAGATGGTCTGCACTTCAGGGTCACCCATAGCCTGTTGCTTGACCTCGTCCAGGGTTCGATTTTGATTTTGGCCTAAACCGCTATAACATTTACGCATACCTTCCATGGCTTCCTGCGATAATATTTATAAAAATAAAAGCTTGTTATATATTCACAAGTCAAACAAACAGGTCAGGTAAAAGACCATTTTAAGTTGAGATATAAGTGAACGAATGAAGTAAAAAAAATGTAGGTCAAACTATATACATAAATTTGTAAAGTTAAACTATAACAATTAATGTGAAAATTATTTAACTGCGTATGTTAAGTGGAAAGATGGTGGATCTGTAAATATTATATCAAACAAAAATTTACAACTTAACACTTTCAAAATTGGATCCTTTAAAATTACGTTTTTTAATGCAATCTAATTAAACGTTTCGGAGATAGGGGCTTCCCTAATGCCATAGTAAGAAAATAAACAGAAACAAATATCCTTAATATATAATAACCTGAGAAGAAGGTTCTAATTCGAGAGCCTTTTGGAAAGCGGTCATGGCTTTGGTGGATTCTTTTAATGCGGCAAGAATGTGTCCTTTTCTAATGTAGCCTTTAACTAATGTTTATAAATAATAATGATTTTTAACAATAACACATTATTTTTTCAAATTAAATTATGACGCTTTCAAAAATCAAGATTCATCCACAAAATGAAAAATTATAATAATTACATTTATATATTTATCTTACCGAAATTGGGATCTAATTCCAAGCATTTTTCGCAATCTTGAAGGCCAAGCCTGAACTCAACTAATTTAGTATAGCAAGCAGCACGGTTACTATACAAAACAGCATTTCCAGGGTCTCTTTTGATGGCCTCAGAATAGTGTTTGAGGGCGGCCGGGTAATCTCCTAATGTATAAATAGGCTTACATAACAAACATGATATTTTAACTTCATAAGTTTTATCATCACCGTTAGATATTCAATAATTATTACAATATATGTTTAGCTATTCAAATAAATTTATTTCTTGCCACAAACACTCGTTACAAGAGAGCATCATTGCTAATTATTAATAAGTTACAGATAAATTTTATATTTAGAACATAGTATGTTTACAATTAAGGTACTAGTTTTATGTAAAAAACCTTTTTGAAAAAATTCATTCCCCTTAGTCTTTTCTTCGAGAGCTAGTTCAGGGTTTATATAGGCTTTTCGTTCTTCTTCCTTCCTTATTTTCTCGGTCTAAAAATATCGTAGGAGTAAACTTTGTAAATATTAACAAAATCTCATTATAGTTATTACCCAGGTCTACAAAAATCACTGAATGTTGATGCAAAACTGCAGCAAAATAATCTACATCAAGTCCTTATCTCTAATATTTTTTCAAAACACCACTGAGACCGGGCCCCACAAACTTACGACCATCAAAAAATGACAAAAAGACAGACTAAATTTTTATGCTCGAGAATCCTTCAAGGAAAAGAGTTACCATGAAATCAACACTTCAATTTTTTTAAAGTAATGAGATATTAATTTTTTAAGTGCATGGAGGTCTATAAATTTAGGTTATATAGAGAAGTTTGACCAATCTATAAATGCCACTGCCAGGTTAAAATTAAATAATTAAATTAAACAGTTTAACTTTTTCATATATATATTTTTTTAAATATTTTTATAAAATTTTTTGGTTTCTTAAACTTTATTTATAAATTTTCAAATGCTTAATGTTGCCATAAAAACGGTAAATTGATTAAGATAGCAGTTTGATCTCATATATTAGCTTATATAATAACAAATTGGAAATTGTTTTGTTGCTCTTGTCAAGTTTGTATGTAAAGTTTGTAAATCCAAAATGTTATGCTAAA
Organism: Acutogordius australiensis; assembly: GCA_030555515.1. Classification (NCBI taxonomy): domain Eukaryota; kingdom Metazoa; phylum Nematomorpha; class Gordioida; order Gordea; family Gordiidae; genus Acutogordius; species Acutogordius australiensis. The sequence continues at coordinate 28,189,536 of CM060243.1, forward strand.
CCAATATAATTCGTCGGCCTCCGATAAAAACTATAAAAGAAGGAAAAATATCCTCACTTTAAGATAAAGGAAAATTTATTATGAGTTAAAAAATTCAAAATTTAAATTGTTCTAACAAGCATTGAAAATATTTGTAATTTTATTTGTTACATAGGGCGTTTAGTTTCATACAAATGTTTCAATATAAATTTACCTCCAAATACCAAAAGCAACAATTCGTGAATGTTTTATAATAATTTACACTTCAAATACAATCAACATCAGCAACTAAAAATTTATAATTAAGTAATATTGGAAGCTGACAAATCTAATCCGTGCAGCAAATAAAACAAATTTCAGAAATTTATAAAAATTCGAAAAAGACGAAAATACAAAATTAGACATGGCCTTACATTTTATAAAAAAAACAAATAAACTACAAAGTGTGAAACATAACCTCGTTTAATTTTTTAACAATGTCGGGGGTACGATGTTCAGTAAGTGATTTTTGGTAGTTAAGTATTGCGTTAGGCCAATCCTTAAGTTTGTAGTAAGAATTCCCGATTCTTGCATAGGCCCTTAAATAATATAAATAGAGCTATTAACACTAAAATTATTATTTAAAAAATTAAAAGTTAAAACATGAAATGTGTAACAAGGATTATCTAAAATGTTCTGTTATTTCATTTTTTTATTGTACAATCATTCTTTAAAAAATACTCAAAAAGTTATAAAATTTTATCGGCCAAGATTTGTAAGGCTCTTGTTATGTATACCGAATTTTATTGACTTAGTAACGTCAGTTATTGTAATTTTATTTAATCCGTCAGGTCTTAATTAGGACAAAAAATTTGGTATGTGGATTTTGCATTTTTATTGATTATATATAGAAAATTTTTTGCTAGTTCATATTGTATTGTTCAGACACCCTGATTTAAATCACCCCCTTTACACCTTGAAATTTCCTATATCCCTCTTTATATTCCAAGGTACGCCTCATATGGCAAAGACTGGGTAGCACTGTACATACAAAAAAGGTAGGTTTTGCATAAAGCACTTACCAAATAAATTAAAAAAACGTGTTCAATGTAAAAAATTGTAACACCAAAAAATTAAATTTTTTATAAATTAAAAAAAAACCATTAAAAATATTTAAATAAAAAAAAATACAGCGACTTTAATATTATTTGATGCAATTTTATAAATAAGACTGCATTTAAAATTTCAATTTTAAAATATGTTTGTGCATTCAAATTTATAAATATTTTTAGGTCATAGACAAAAAAAAGCAAATTTACCCCAAACTTTAAAACTTGATTCCAAAAACTTAGATTAAAATAAACAATTTGTTCAAGAAAGTTATTGTCATATAAGGTGTAATTAAGGATGTAAATAAAAATACTTTGCAAGTAGTTTAAAATCAGCAAAATTTTCTTTTCCAACTTCCACAGCTTTTTTGCATAGTTCAATACACTTTTCAAACTCATTTTGTTCGTAATAGACAGCTAGAAATATAAATAAATACTAAGTCTACAAAAAAAGAAGGATAGGACAGCAGTTTAATCTAATATTGCCTAATCTTATTTTCCCACCTGCCAAATATTAAGCCTCCTAAATATATGCAAATGCAAAAAAGCCGACGTTATTCTTGAGCTCGTAAGTCAAAAGACTAAAAAAATATTATTATACAACAAAGTTTAAGCATTTAAGACATATAAACTTAAAAAATTTAAATTTTAAAACAATTTTGTAATTAAAGTTTAAACGTTTTAATCAAAAAAAAAATTTCTTTAGGAGTTTTATACAAATTTTTAATAGCTCACCATTAACTAAAGAAGGAAGACTAGATAAAAAATTATATAAATTGATATTATATATTGTCAACATCTATATTTCATGACGTATAATATGTTAGAAATTTGCACATTGAAAAAACAATGCTATCTGATTTACCATAGATTTTATTATAACATGGCTCTCAAAGTATAAAAAGGATACAGAGTGAAATTAAATATGAACCTGCTTTATTTGTAAGGAATGTCATATTCTTAGAATCTAGCTCAATGGCTTTGTCATAGTGTTTAAACGCCATTTCAAAATCTTTTTTCTTATAGGCCTCATTACCCAAATCTTTTTCCTTCAATGCCTTGTATGATAAAATAGTTTATAAAGATTAGATAATTAAAAAAAAGGTTTAAGTATGTAAAATACCCTATAAAAAATAACTTAATGTTGAAAATAAAGATACATTATTTTAATGCTTAACACTTATAAACAAAAAGTTTGTAAAAATTGATTTTGTTTAAATAAATTTTGTTTTTTTACAATGGCCAAATTTTTGTTTGTAAATTGTCTAAATTTTAATTATTTTTTAATTGTGAATAAAAAAATGAGAGAACTATAAGATACAAGGTCATATAAATTTATAGTTGAATACAAATAAAATAATATAAAGCAGGCAATAATTATGTGTACTCCTTAACATGTTTTCATGGCTTAAATTTTAATAATATTGCATTTTAAAATAAATAGTACATGCATGATCTTATCCTATGATAAAGATTTTAAAAAATGGCTCTAAAAATCAGGCACTTATAACATCAATCAATTAACAAAACACATAATGCATAAATTATAAAACACATAAAAACTAAGAAAAAACAAAATAATTTGACAATAGTGAAGTAAACTTCAATTTGTTCCTCTGTTAAATCAACTGCCATTTTTTCTGTTGATTTTGTTTTATTGTTAGTATTTGTTGTATTGGTAGTAGAGTTTCCATAAGAATAATGATTTGAGCCTGTAAATCCATCATCCATCATAGGTTCATCCTCATCATTATCTGTATTAACATCCATAACATTAGTGTCAACACCTAACAAGACACTAAGGGTTGTCATAAAACGTGGATCTTGAAGCTTGCTAAATGGTTTAAAATACATATTTTTGGTAATGAAATTAGAAAAAAGTATAACTCACTACTTGATAAATTCTATAAATTAATTTTATTTAATGGTAAACAAAGCTGCTATGTTTAGATGTGCTATGGGCTAATTTGTGGAAGTATAGGACAAGACTTACCTAATCACCTACCTTATGGATAAGTGATAATCTGTACATATTTAAATAAGATGTAATTATTAAATTTTTTTGTGTTGTAAATCATAATATCCAAAATTAACACAAAAAATCTTTACACCTTTTTTTTAACAATTTAAAGTATTTAAATTAAACAGGAGTTTACTTTGCCAAAGCTTTAGGATTTGACTGCAATTCTGCTAACATTGCCAAATAGTCAGGCTGAGACATTAATGCTTTAGTTCTTGGATCATTTCTTAATTTTTCATATACCTGAGGCCCAGCAAAAGGGTTTGGAAAAGTATCTCTATTGTTATATGCTAGAGATTATAAATTAATAAATAATGATACATAAAAAAAATATTAAAAAATTAAATGTATAGATTAGACCAACTTTTTTCTCTTCTGACTTCTTTAAGACCTTGAAGCAATTGAGAATTATTAGGTTCCTTTTCCAAACCTTGAGCATATGCTTTTTCTGCCTCATCATATTTTTTAAGAAAAGTCAAAGCTGCCCCTTTTCGTGAATAACCCTTAAGTTTTAGATAAAAATAAATAAATACACATATAATAAACACATTAAAAGGATAATTAATTACTATAATACATGATATTAACAAATTAGTTTATATTTAAGAATGAAATTTACTTTAGGCCAGGACGAATTTAATTGTATAGTTTTTTCTGCATCCTCCAAAGATTCTGTGTATCTACCTAATTTAGCGAGAGCAGCGGACCGATTGCTGTATAAAACATGATTAGAAGGGTCCAATTTAATGGCCTGAGAATAATATTCAACAGCCTCTTTATTATTTCCATCAGCCAAAGCTTTATTACCTTTATCTTTAAGTTCACTTGACTAAATAAAAATTTAGAGCGTAATTTTTTCAATCATATTATAAAAATAAGCCTTACTGTAGACATCAGTTTTCAAATTAGAAGTTTCGGGAACTAAAAAGTGCTGAAATTTAAAAATTAAAGTCGTACATTCATTTTTAACCGTGGCCCAAAGTTAAAAAAAATTGGCTATTTTTATTGTCATTTTTATTTAATATATTATAATATAAAAATCAAGTGGTACTTTTTTTAACGAACTAAAAATTAAGTAATTACTAACACCTCTGCTGTTTTATCAGTTAGTTGTTGATCGTGGCCTGTTTTAATTAAATATTTAATTATAGAGGCTTTATTTAATATTAATACCACTTTAATTTTAATTTAAGGCTCAAATTTTTTTCAGGCTTATAGGGATTAATTTAAAACGCATTCCCCCCCCCCCTCCTTTTGCAAATTAATTACTAAACGTTTATAAATACAATTTTAAATACCCCACCCTATTAGTCTAAATTTCTCATGGCTACTTAATTTCTCCGCCCCTTAGTTTTCTCCCGCTCCCCCCTTTCTTTATTTCTAGCCCCTAATTTTAAAAAGTTTAACCCGCCATTATAATATGGGTCAAATTTTGTGATTTTTATCTTAAATATATAACAAACAAAACTAGTATTTAAAAACATGTCAAAATCTGATAACAACATAAAATTAGTATTCTATTGGGGTCCGTATGGACCTCACACTCTCATTTTCAATGAACCATCATTTTGCCAAATATACTTAAATTACCTTATTATTCTTTTAAATATTACATATTAACAGGGGCCTATTGAGGGGGGACGGGTCAAAAGGGAGCAATTGCCCTCCTTTAAATTTTTTTTTAATTTTTTATGATGTAATCAGTGGTTATATTTATATATCAAACATATAAAAGGGAATAAAAATCCATAAAGTTGCTATTTTTTGGAAAATATACAACTTTATAAAATAATTTTGCAAATAAATTATCAATATTAAAATTATATTTGTAATTTCTTTCCTCCAAAAAAATTTCTTGCCCCCCTTTAGAAAAGTTTCTGCATACGTCCCTGCATATTAAGTTTTTAAAATGTTTATATAGTATAATAAAGATATGAATAATTTTTTCCCATTTAAAATACCTACTAATTAAGGTGAATAACAGCCAAAAATAATTTTTTATTTCAAAATATTTTTTTTTCATGAATTTTTCTACAAATATTTTGATAGACCTAAAAACACAATTTAATGAATAATATTGACATTTAGTTTAGTTACAAGGTTTATTTAATGTAATACAAAAAAATATTTTAACATTTTCTACTTTGTGGTAAATAAAATTTGTACTTTAATTAGTTTATAATTAAAAAGCACGTATTGTTTTTCAGAATAATCTAAACAAAAAGTTTATAGATTAAAAAGAAGTTATAGAGGTTTAAATGGAGCACGTATAGACCCCTGGACCCCACTTTAGCAATCGAGTTACAAATTTCTCACCCTAGCATTCGTGGGTTAATTAAATAGCCACAGCTATTGATATAATTGTGTAAACAGGACAGGTCAATCTAACATATGGTAAAATTTTTGTTTTTTCTGCCCAATCTTTGTCCTATAAAATAATAGAGCAATTAAGCTTATTTTCAAAAAATGTTCTAAATTTATAAGGCGCCTCCAGTTCATTTTTTATGATGTCAAAAATGATTAAAAATTATTTTGAAATAATTTGAGTTAAATCATTAACCCAGTATCTAGAAAATGGTAATTGAGGAACCTGCTGCCAATATTGATTTAATAGCTCTCTCATAAAAGTTTTCAGAATAGCATGTTTAATAATACATGTATAGAGCAGCTCGCAGGGTCTTAACATTGGGTTGCCGATGGGTGCCCGAGCAGCCTAAAAGAGTTAGATTACGTTATTATATCTACCTTACATTTAGGCTAAAAATTAGTTCAAGCACCCCTAACAAGAAACCTTGCAAAAAGTATAAGATAGTCTCTAGCGAATGTCTGATTGTACAATTGATTATTTGATTAGAAGAACCAATCAAAACATTGAATATTCTCAATAGAGATTAAAGTTACGAAGCCAGCCGAGTCGGACCTGGATTAAAAAAAGGTAGTTTTAAGCTGGGCCTGGCCGTTTTTTTGTATTTAATAATTTGTTTATTGTTACAAGTTAGCTATTTTTATTTATGATAAAAATCGACCTATCATGGTAATATTTCAGCTCAACACAATAAGGCCTGCAATATAAAGTTGAGACCGGACAAGACCTAAATTAATAAAAAAAAAATCAGGTCGGGCCGACCAGTAGAAATCTTCCTTACACTTTTAATCGGTACAAAAACAACAAGCCTTATCTTTACTTAACTAAACAATATACTGAGTGTTTTATATGTACCAATCCGTTTATATCACACTATAATTATTTATTCATAACCATTAAAGTTTTACTCAAGCAATGAGATTTTTTTTTAAATAGGCGTCATACCAATCCCATCATACCTCTAAATTAAAGAAAAAAAAACATTATTTTTTTTGTTTGCTAATGATATTTATAAAAACTATAATGAGTAATTTATTTAATGTTAAATTACATTTTAATGCGCTTTGATATACTATCTTTAATCAATTTTTTATTTAATTCGCGGACACGCGATCAGCACAGGGTTCATACGGACCCCTGCACTTTTTGAGCAAATTATTATATATTCAGCATAAATTTACTTTAAAAAAAACTAGTAATTTAAATTTGGTCTAAGTCTAATAACGAAATTCGTTTAGAAAATTAGAAACTATTCGGGTCCATATGAACCCCACACTCTCAACTTCAGTGTTAAAGCCACATATTATTGTCTTAATGTATATTTAAACTGAAAAAATTGCCACATATTTTTTAGGTTTTCTTTCACAATAATGCATATTAAGTATATAAAATGTTTGTAATGTATAATAATGATAGGAATTGTGTGAATAATAGCCGAAAATATTTTTTTTCAAAATATATTTTTTTTAATAAATCTTTTATAAATCTCGACCTAAAAACACGATTTAATCAATAAAATTTATAAATTTAATTTATTGACATGATTTATTTAACCCATAAAATGTTTGTAATGTATAATAATGATAAAAAATATCCTATTTTCTTTATAAAATATCTAGTTTAAAAGGTGAATAATAGCCAAAAATAATTTTTAATTTCAAAATATTTTTTTTTCATGAATCTTTCACTAAATGTTCTACCCGACCTGAGAACACGATATAATTAACCCGCAATTAGCGTGGGGTGCATACGGACCCCAGCACTTTTTAATAAATTATGAATATCTTTAAAATATTATATATTATTGGCCAAAATTTTGTGAATTTTTCTTAAATATATAATAAATAAAACTAGTAATTAAAATTCTAAGTTTAATCACAAAATTTGTTTAGAATTTAGAAATTAAATTGGGGTCCATATGGACCCCACTCTCTCAATTTCAATGTTTAAAACCATGTTATTGCCTCTATTTAAATTTAAACTTAAATAATTGCAACCTTATAATCTAGTTATTTTTTTAAATAATTTTAATTATAAGTATACAAAATGTTTGTACTGTCTAATAATTATATATATTATTTTTTTTTCTTTTTAAAAGATCTAGTTTTTATGGTATATAATAGCAAAATAATTTTTTATATCAAAATATTTTTTTTCATGACTCTTTAAATATGTTCTATTAGACGTAAAAACACAGGATCAATAATATTGATACATTTAATATATTGACATGATTTATTTAATGTAATATATAAAAAAAAATTCAATTTTTCAGATTTTTTTCTTTTTAAACAATTTGCAATATTCAATAATGATAACTTATATTAGTTTATAATTAAAGAACACGTATTTTTCTTCAGGATAATAAAAAAAAAGACCATAGCTATAAAACCTTTGAAGTTAAAGAATGGATCCCAATATAGCATTCGCGTTACAAATTTTTCACCCTGCCATTCGCGGGTTAATATAATATAAAATAAATAAATTTCAATTTTTCAGATTTTTTCTATTTGTGTTTTGGTAAGGGGAAATTTGCTCGTTTGATCCCAAAGCTAGCCTATATAAACTGATATTGGGATCATCCACCAGTAATTTAAAAGAACAGATGGATCAGTGCGTAAATGAGATAAAGGTATGTAGATATGGTAAATTAAATTGTCCGCACTGATGTCCGTATTTCATTACCGGTGCAAGCAGGGTTACGAGTACCTGCTAAAAACACCTCCTTACAGCCTCTTTTTTTTGAGGCCGAGTTTATAATTAAAGCGTATTATTTCCCTAAATTGGGGTCCGTATGGACCCATAGCATTCGCGTTACAAATTTCTAATACTATCCGCGTGTTAAATTATATGAAATTGACACTTGTTTATCGGTATTACAAATCCAATTCTTGCAACAGCTTGCGGCTTATAAGTTTTTTGCATAAAAATATTAAAACACTTAAGCTCTATGGTTATTTCAATGCTTTTAGAATTAAATTTTGAAGCCACTAAAGTGTTATTGATTTTTCTTAATAGTGAGCGTTCAAACTTAGCTATTTTATTAAAAGCATTTTTATAAACATATTCACACTAACAATTTTAGAAAGAAAAGTTTTTGATAAAATAAAAATAAAATTTTATAGAATTTCTTAAAAAAACTTAGATGAATTAACATTAAACCCGCTTCAAAAAATTTGTTTTAAATAGGCAAAGCTTATTTACATGCGGTTGTTAAAAAGCTATTTAAAGTATGGTTTTGTAAAAAAAAATTTTAAAGTTGGGCACCCCTAATCGCTTGGGATCTGGCTTGGGCCTTAATAAACGGGCACTTAACACTGTAATTGTGTTGTACGCTCAATTTCAATTTTTTTATAGAAGCCAAAAATATATTAAATATTTTCAAGCAAATAAAATTTTAATTGATTACAATTTAAGTCCATACAATATTATATATATTAAACAAAATATTAATAGCGAAAACTACGGCGAGAGTTCATACATTAAAAAAAATTTAAAATTCTGAAAATTTTAAATGGGATTTAACAAATTAAAAACTATTAACCAGTTTTTCTTACATTATTTTCTAACTCCCGGTGCAAATGGTATGGGTACATTTATAAATTTATCTAAATTTGATCTAAGCTCATATGAACACTGATAATCATTTCCACATGAGTCATTTGAAATTAACGCTAAACAAAATTTTTCAACATTGAACCAACTATTTTTAGGGCGCGCCTAGAGTTTTTTAATTATTTAAAATTTTTCTAATATGAATTTTAATGTTGAAAATAATATTATACGCTAGAATAATGAAATTGATCTGAAATGATTATCAGCTATGTTTTTATAAAATTAGATTAAAGTTCAATAAATTTTCTAAATCTCAGAACAATTGTCCCGTGTGTAAGAAAAAATTATAGAACACAATGGATAACAAACAATTTTTGATGTAAAAACCGACATCTTCAAAAGTTTGATATTTTTACAATATTTCAAATCCTCTTAAAAATAATTGAACTTTGAAAACGCTATAATAAATTTCTTATAATATTTAAATTAGGTTGTTGATTTATAGTTCATTTTGTTTATGCGCAAACCTAACATTATTACTTTCAAACAAATCAAATAAATAAATTAAATTTGTTTATTCATTTAGTTTAAAATTAAAAATTATTCTCCGTTATTTTTTTACAGAATTTTATTATATCTTGAGAACTTGCTCTAAGTACACAAGTCAACAATTTTTTGAGAGTTATTATTAACTACTGAGATCAAACCTGCCAACTTAGGGAATATCAGATTCGTTCACCGTTTTTCCTAGTCAAACTTAGTTAGTAAGTTATAAACATTTAAAATTTTAGTAAAAAAGGTTATAAAACCAAAAAAGATTTTAAAACAAAAATAGATTGAAGTTTTATTTTTGCATATTCACAATAATTTAAACTTCAAATAATGTTTTCATTAAAAACCGATAATATATCATGTTATTTAAGTTTGGACGCGAAATATTTTGTATTATCTAAATGCCGATGTAGCTTGACTAATAAAAAAATTTTTCCATTATTTGTGATTAAAAATATAAGTTACAAGGGGTTTTAATATGCAAAAAAGATTTTTAAATTATTTCTTTTTAGGGTATATTTAGATCTGTCAATTTGGTCAAAAAAGGCCATTTTCGTTATAGACGGATCTGAGGGGCCAAAAACGGAAGAAAAGAAAAACGAAAAACATATAGGAGAATAGGTCATCATGCGGATGCATTCTTTTATGTTTTCATTATAATCACGTTTCTGACATAGATATTTGTTGACCTGTGGTATATTTAAAAACTTAATTAAATATCTATATCCAAAACATAGGTAATTTCACCATTCTTTTAAAAATTCTAATGATATTTCAATATTAAAATTTATTTTTATATTTTTCCAAAGACGAATGAATGTAGCCCTAGAGAATGGTAAAATTTTCTTCGGACTCGGGTTTTGGGGTTTATTCTAAATCCTTTACAATTTTGCGATTTATCAGAAGTTCTTAATTTTAAAATTTATTTAAGGGTAAAAGTAGCTTATCGGCTCATTTTCAGATCCAAGTTTGGAATAAATTCATATAGCTACGCGTTAAAATTAAATTTTCTGAAGGGCTTATAGAAATTTAAACACTTTCGTTTGGAACACAATATAGGGCAACAAACACCTTGAACTATTTGTTACCGCGCAAATTAGGAAGAGTGTTTAGAAAAAAGCCTAATGACAAATTTCATACCTATTTTAAATGCCCCCATTAATAAAATAAGAAATTTGTATAAGGGCACGTGCAAAGTGAGTTTTTATTTTCGTGAAATTTTCAAAATTTTGAAAAAAAAATTTTTGAAATAAAACGCAAATTTTTAAAAAGTTGCCAAATTTAGTATATGCGCATAAAATGCTTTTTCTGAAATAAAAATTTTTTTAAAAAAATTTGAAAAAAATAAAATTTTCAAAATTTTCAGAATTTTCAAAATTTCACGAAAATAAAAACCCACTTTGCACGTGCCCTAAGCAAAAAAAAAACATTTTCTATATTGATTCTATGAGTCTGACATCCTTATAATGAAAAAATAACCTCAAAACCCTAAAACAGTTTGAGCAAAAAGGTAAGGTGGTAAAATTAAAGGTAAAATTTTTTTGATGTGTTTTGTATTTATTCTTTAAAATCCAACAAATTTTTAAGTAATATGTGTAATGGTTAAACCCAATGAAAAAATTGATTCAAATTGAAGTGAAACGATTCAGAAATAAGAAATATCGAGTAAAGGTGTATACAATTTTAATTCTTTTTGGGATATGTAACTTTTTTCTTTATGGGCTTAATGTGGGAACATTCAGGAAAGAATTAATAAAAATTGGTAGTGCTAATAATATCTCTGAACTTTTCTATGATTATTCCAAATTTATTGGCAAATATTCAAGGATTTTAGTACCAATTGCTCAATCTATGAACGCTTTCAAAACAAAATCCCAAGTTCCATGGAATCAATTAGACGTTATCGCTTACAGATCCTGTTTAAGTGAGCTATATCCTACAAACTTCACGCATAAACCTCCACTGATGCCTATATACAAGCAAAATGATACAGTACACCCAACTGATGGGGACAATTTTTACCTCGCCACTTTTTTGTTTGGACGCATAGGCAATAACATGTTTCAGATAGCCTCACTGCTTGGGATAGCACATGCCAATAGAATCCCTCGCGACAAAATAAAAGCAATAATCCCAGATAATTTTTGGGTCGTTGAGGCCCGGAATGATATACAGAGATCCCGGAACGCGATACTTGGAATGTTCCCAAACTTAGCTGAGTTTATTATAACGGAATCGCAATTTATGAAACTCATTAGGGTGGAACAAGATCTAAACTTAAGCCTCGTCCATATTACACACGGGTCTGAATCACTCAAGGCGGGATATTTTGATTCCCACATCTACAACTTCAAAAAACATTACTTTAGGGAACAAGCCACGCCTTTTATTGGCCCATTTAAGACCTTTGACAAAGGGCTCCCAAAATAGTGTATACATCGTTCCCTTTTTGCAATCATACAAGTATTTTAATAATCCGTCAGTCAAGAAAATATTGTCGTGCGTATTTACGTTCAACCAAAGTTTAGAAGAAAAGGCCATTCGTACTATTCATATAATTGCTACGACCTTACGTAATATCAACAACAAGCCATGTAAGAGAGTAGTCACAGGACTGACATTTAACCAATGTTTAAAGTCGGGGAAATTAAAAAAGCAAAAACATGTAGAGAAAAATATAAAATTGAACGAGTCCTCATTTTCAAGGAATACTTCGGTACTAAGAGGAGCAACTACGTATGTGGGCATTCAAATTAGGCGCGGTGATATGATAGCCAAAAAAAATTTCATTATACCCACCAACAAAGCCTGGTTATTGAGGACCATGAATTTGTTTGTGAAGTGAGACAAATTAAATTATTTACTTATATTTATTTTAATATTTATTATATGTTGACTTACTATGACAACCGCTGAGAGTTAGTACTAACTAATTATTTCACATATCGATATATTTAAATTGGTCTAAAAACCTATACGATAATGCATACACATAAATGTCCGTTAAAATCAGTTTGCAGTTTTTCTTAAATGCGTCCAGAATTTTGTGGTTCTCTTAATGTGTTTAGCGGTTGGCGAAACTCATAAAAAACAGTCTGAAAGTGTAAAAATATATAATTTTTGTGTTAACATAATTTTTTTTCAAAGCCAAACTAAAATTAAATAAATTGTTTTAAAAACAATTTAAATTTTACGTTTCTTGATTTTAGAAGTTTTTTTAAATTTTTTTATAAAATTAAAATACAAAAATATAAATCATTCAATAAAATTATTACGATTTAAACTTGCGGATAGCGCATTTTATAGAAAACTTTTACTCAAAATATAACGGAAGTTAAGGGATTTAATACAATACTATAACACAGCTCAGTTATTTTTAAGAAATGTGAGCTAATTTGACCAGACCTGCCAGGGAATCTTAAGTTAACCTTTTCTAGTAAAACATTGTACAGCTGTAAATTTAAACAAAAGATTTAAACACAAAAAAATTGACAAAAGTTATTATATTTATAAAACACTAAGGTAAATTTTAAACTTTAATATTTTTATTTCATGCCGATAAAATATCGGGTCCTATTTAGGTTGGGGTGTCAAATATTTTGTGTTACCTAAATGTTGTAAGAGCATTTTAATTTTTCACCTAGAGTATCATTTCTTGGTAATATATGATTTTTTTGTTGAACTTGGCTATAATCGCGCAAAACATTATTTGTGAACCTTTTTGAATTAATAACAGAAAATACACAAATTGCATATTCGTAATTGCTAGCGACGACATTAAATGGTGCCAGAGCCAACTTTTAAGCAGCCCATTCAATGTTTTTCATATTGTCATTTTAAATGGGCAACTTTCGAATAATCAAACGACAACACCCCCAAAAAATTCAAAATCTTTTAGCCTAAGGCCACAATCTAACAATACAACAAAATTCAGAGGATCGGAAATCTTAGTTGCTGGCGAAAGAGTGAATGACTTAACAGCAGGCCAAGATCTTGCCCTCCTAAGTCTGTGTAACCATTCTGTGGTAACGCTCGGAACCTTTGGATGGTGGGCCGCGTGGCTTGCCAATGGAGGTACTACCATATATCAAAAGATATACACGCATGAAAGATCCACCTGGGCTAAGCAATTCAATGATGTGGATTACTTTCCACCAAATTGGATTGGGTTATAAATTAAAGCAAATAGTTTCTAGAGGTTTTTATTTTTAAGCACTGTAACGAGCTGATTTGTTTTGACTAACTAAATACACGTAAGTTTATAACTCACTGGCAATTAGATGATAGCGATTTTTAATTTGTATAGCACATACCGACAAAAATTATTATGTAAAATATTAACTCGCGGACCCATTAACCATATGATATTTCGTCAATTGTTGTTTTTTGAGTGTTATATATAGTTAAAAATAGGTTATTTGTGAGTAAATAGCACGGCCATTAAACACAGGCAACAAATTTTGAGAGTATGGTCTACGGGAACCCCTTAATTTTTTTTATTTTTAAAAAAAAAAAAAAAAAAAAAAAAAAAAAATAACTAGCACTTTTTTTTGTAAAGGCGCTAAATTTATAAGCTTATATATTAATTTTCGACTAGTTTTGCTAATAATTAACCAAGAAAACCTTTAAAAATTTAAAAACATAAAAAAATTAATCCTATTTATATAATAACTTATTTATTTTTCTGCCACATATTTTTGTGAATTCTATTTTTGTATTCTTTTTTGTGTTATATAAAATATACAGTATGCATAATATATTTTAAACTATAATAAATATTTGTGTTCCTTTTTAGAATATATAAAACGAAGTTCATAGCTTCAAAATCCTGAAATCATAAAGAGTTAAAAATATGGCGCAATTTCTTACCCTAGCTGACGCGAGTAAACCTCACAGTTAGGACAGAATTATTTAGCACTTTTTAGGTCCATTGAATAAGCCATTTTCTTTGGCACATCTAGAAAAAAGTCAAAAAACTTTGACCTGTCCTTGACCAGGCATGATTGGGAATTAAGGCAACTTTGGCTGTGGGACAGAACTATCAATTTATGAAATTAAGCCCCTGTAATACCATTGACATTTTTAGTTTATCTAAAGCCTGATGTCTGAGTTCCATGAAAATCACTTAACCCTTGGTTAAAAACGAATTTCTTAAAAGTTTTAAACCAAACATCAATAAATTTAAAAAATTGTTAAATATATATGGGTATCTCAAAATATTTCAATGATTTGGAAGTTTGGTTCGGGAATCCGAGAGGTACTTTAGTATCGAATGTCAAAATACGGGTTATAATTTTAATGATTGATTTTAGAAAATATAGATTGCAATCACGAATTTTATTTATCATTAGTAAAAAAATTTTTTTAATAAAGGGAACGCTCATTTTAGGTATCAAAAATATTTTATAATCGAATAGAAAATTGATTTAATACTATGAATTTGCCCTGAACTAATTTAAAAAATAGAATTTATTTTTCGGTATATCCTCCATTATCTCCATAATGTTACTTGCGGGTGCATTTTTTTGAACGCGGTTTTAACCCGTAGGGGCTAATGAGGTAATTTGAGAAAGATACTAGTGGAGGGGATATTCTTTCCACGTGATCCAATGTGACTTTGGTGGGTTGGTTTGTTACGGTTAACTAGTACCAATATGGTCCCAATTTCGAATAAAAATAAATAGGAAAATTCTTATATATAGAAATACTTTGATGGTAGGTTGAGGTTTCTCAAACTATTGTCATCAGGGTTTGGCATAACCACGGGATTAGGTAAAGAGTTCATTTAACCGAGGTTTAGAGATATCCTTGTGGAAACTTACTAAAACTGCCCAGAGTTTGTAAATGGCTAGATTTAATCCCTGGATTTTAAATTAAAACAAGTCTATTGAAGTGGTTTTTTTGGTTGTCTCATTTTTTTATTAACACGCGGTTGGGGAGGTGAAAAAAAGTTACTTATTGTAGGTTGTACGGTGAAAAGTTACATAATGCACTGTGGGGTACGGTGAAAAATAGTTACATGAAATGCATGTTGGAAAATGACGCCACAATTTTCAACTTTCTAAAGCAAATAGGTAATAATTTGAATATTACCACAATTATTACGATATATATTTTTTGTTAAATCAGCAGATTATAGAAATAAATTAAAAAAAATTTAATCTTTCAGTTTATTAAATTTTGAAAAATTTTTAAAAAATCAAGTTTAGATAACAGTCGCATAAATTATATCTCTAGATTAAAGATCAAACTGGGGTCTAGAAAGTCCGTTCGCCGTGCCGGCCCCCGAAAAACGGGCAGCCCCTAGCCTGATAGAAAAAAAGAATTTTTTTGTGTTAACTAGAACTAAAAATATAAATTTGTTATCACAAGAAGACTATTACACAGGTCAACAAATTTTTGAGAGTTATGAGCCTGCAACCTTAGGGATTTTCAAATCCGGTTACCGTTTTTTTAATCAAACTTAGTAAGTCAGCTATAAACATTTAAAATTTTAGTAAAAACACAAAAAAAACAAAAAAGATTCAAAAACAAAAATAAATAGAAATTTTTTTAGCATATTTACAACAGTTAAACTGTTGAATTCAAACTTCAAATAAAAACTTTTATTAAAACCCGATAATATATCGTGTCATAATATTATTTGGATGCAAAATATTTTTTATTATCTAAATGCTGATGTAAAAGCTTGATATAAAAAATTTTATTTCTCATATATGATAAATATATGTTAAAAGGGATTTTTATATAAAAAAAAAGATTTTTAAATTTTTTCTTTTTAGGGTATTCTCGATCTGTCAATTTGGTCAAAAAAGGCCATTTTTGCGATATGGACTGATGTAAGAGCCAAGGCCGGAAGAAACTAAGAAAAACGAAATATATATATATAAGATAAGGTTATCATGGGAATTAGGTTTTTTATAAAATTTACGGTTGTGTGATAATTGTTGACCTGTTTTATATCCTATTTACTGATTATTTTCATTCTAAGAATTTTTGCTTGTAATATAATATTTTCGTGCCATTTTCGTAAATTCGAGTCGGGGCTGGGCTTAAAATTAAAAAATACCGGCAAGTCTGGCCGAAATATCACGGCCCGGTTTGAATTCTACACTAAATATTATTGAGCAACTTTACATTCATAAAAAATGAATTTAAAACTTCCAATGATATAATATCGCTTTTTGCCAACATGAGTTTTCTAATAAGACATAACAAAAAACTAATGCTAAAAATTAAAAAAATATTTATTTAACATTGGCTACCAAAAAATTTGGCCGTTTTAGGAAATGCCTAACCTTAAATTTAAAACAAAATACAAAGGAACTTTTAATTTTTTAAATTTTAGTGACAAGCCAATTTAATGGTATTCAATTGCGTACAATTTTTTTAAGTCCGACTTTAACTAGCCACAGCCACACCTTTACATGCATAAGGTTCCGTACAAAAAATTGATATATTGAGAGAAAATGTATGCTCTATTTTCAATTTAAGCATATAGTATCTGTATCATCATGCGACCATTGGGGTACCGATAAAGGTTACACCTAATGCCGACTCCCCCCGCCCCCCCCCCCGCCTTTGCTAATTCTTCTTGTAAAATGTTTAATGCAATAAATTTTAATTACACCAACAGACCCCATCTAAATTTTTCCAAAATTATTTTTCACGTCAATTTATTCCTGAAAGAAATTGATACACCTATGTAACTTAAAGTAAAAGGCACATTTGCATAATATTACTTGAAACAAATATGCTCAAAAATACATAGATTTACTTAATTTGGAATTAAATATTTAAATTCAGAAACATCTATCTTAAATATTCATAAAGTTTTAAAACTTTTTCCACTTGTTTACGTGTTTTTATTTTATATTGTTCTTGGGGCATATCCTTAAACACGATCGCGTTTTAAAACCATATGTTTGGCTGCGGTTAATGCTTTTTTCAAAATTGTAAAATAATATTTCTAAAATAAAAAAAAAATTTAGCGGCTAATATCAAAAAATGGGTTTTTTGGTCGTTTTAGGATATGCCTAACAAAATGTTTTTAATAAAATTTTTTAATTTTTTAAATTTATTTTTACACTAGCTGCACGTTATTCAAATGCGAACGTTTTTTTTTTCAAAACTTTTTTTTCTACTAGCCGCAGCCTTTATAAATATTATTTTATGTATTGTTGACTAAATCAATTTTTGTTTTATTTTAAACTTTTTGTTTGAAAAAATTATTTTGATTTTTATAACGGTCAACAATATCTGTTAGAAAAAATAAGTTCTTGAAAACATAAAAGCATACATTCCCATGATGTCCATATCTCAGATATGCTTTCCAAAAAATAAAAGTTTAAAAATATATATTTAGATTAACATATATTTATAATGTAAGCCTTTTGTTTTTAAGGAATTATATTTTTTTTTTGTGTTTTTGTAAAATTAGTAATTTTTGTCATAAAATCCGTTTTTTGATCCTAAATTACTTGAATGTAAATTAATAATAATATTAAAAAATAACCCTTTGTGGATATGTTTTTATAAGGATCTAAATATGTCAAAAGAATTAAATAATTAGGGTAAGAAATTTTATGAATTTTTTTTGATCTTGTGACGCAATATAAAAAATATGAGGCATTTAAAGAAAATCAAAATCCGGGATCAATATAGCAAGAAAATTTTCTACAAAACCCCAAAAATTGTTTATGTTGTTTTTATTATTCTAGTGTAATTATATGATTTTAATAAGTGTGCGATCATAGTTTATTCATATTTTCAAAAAATTCTAAAAATTTATATTTTATTTTGAAACGCATAAAAAAGTGGTCCTTCTTTATTTTGAATAAAAAATTTTTGTAAAATTATAAATATTAAGATAAAATTTTCAATTAATTATCAAAATTTTAATAATTTTTTTAAATAATAAATAAACTCTGAACTCGACCTTAGAGAACTTGTTTTAAAAAATTTGGAAAATTTATTATAAAATGGCATAATTTAATTAAATATTGTATTAATTTTATACTAATTTTTTTTGTTGCATGATATTTCAATTGTTTTTCCATAATTTTCATCCATTTTTTTAATTCATAATATTATCACATACAATTAATAAATTGCTGTAGCTTTAGACTTTTTATGTTTATAAACATGTTTTAAATAATATTTTGGTTTTTGAATTTGAGACCTAGAAAAAAACATATTTTGAAAATGCATTAAATTTTATACTCACCTAATTTCTAATTTTGTTTGTTTGTCTATAAATTAAATATATTTAGAAAATTTTTGTCATAGTTAGGCTTTTTGAGAAAATGTCATCAAATCATTCTCAATTTAATTTGACCAATATTTCCATCTTATTTTATAAATGTTAATGACGATATCAATGACAAAAAAAGGAAAGCTTTTTATTTTTAATATTTTGTTAACTTAATAATCATAAGCTTACAATTTTTTGTACGCTGGTTTAGAAGTTATTTTTAATAAAAATATGGGATGTCCAGATTCCCTACTTATACGAGAAAATTAATTTAAATTCGTTAATAAGCCATAAATCATTTCCAACATGTCGCCTTATTTTAGCAATATTTTCCAACATTAAACAAGTATTTTTTTAAAGTAAAATTTTATATTCTTCCACTCTAAATGCCCCCTAAATTGATTAAAAAATATGCAATAAATAGAATATATTTTCTACTTTGTAATTTTGTTTCAAATGTTGCGAGAAAAATATTGAACACCATTTTTATAAAAAATATTTAACAACAATGAAATTAAATTAATACTAATTAATTTTAGGAAAATGAGGAATTATTTTTTTTTTGTTGATGATTACATACGTGACGTCAATGGCGGACCAAGAGGAGATGAATCTGGCGCGCATTTTCTTTTGCTATATGATCATTCTACTAAAACGATTAAAAATGCAATAAAAATTAGACTTATATGACACTATACCTCACCCCCATAATTCTACAAAATAATTTTCAGGTCTATTACTCTTCGGCCCAAGTCCCCCGCCCTCCACCCCCCCCCCCCCCTTTTCACTGTTGTACGTCTTTGCGAGTGTACATACTTCTGAACATCTTACTTTATAGATATCTAATTATATAGATTGTTTATGATTTAATATTAGAAATTTCTTTTTTAAGCAATTATATAGTTTGTTTATTTAATCTGCGGTTGGGTAAGTGAAAAAAAGGTACACGAAGTACTTTGTGGGGAATAAGCTTCCCTTAATTTTAAAACTCCTATATCTAAAGAAGGATTAAAGTTCAAAATAAGTCTTAATAAAAATATAAATGAGAATTAAATGTTCCATAATTTAAAAATGTAATTTAGAATATAAAAAAAAATTGACAAAAAAAGAGATTTTTATGGTTATTTTAAAATAAATTCTATAAATCACGAAAAAGAGTTGCGACAAACGCATAGATTTTGTCTCTAGATGTGGTTAAACATTTTTACAAAGTTTTATTTAAAAATAATTAAAGAAGTAAAAATTTTCAAGGCCATAACACTTAAATAGTCATAAAGTTTTAAACATTATTCTTCTAATATTTACATATATTTTCCGTAATCAAGTTGGGGTTTTAACTTGTTATTACGGGGTCCATATGAACCCCAGCACATGAATTTTGACTATCAATAAAAATTATATTATATTTCCAGTGGCGACTCGTGGATTTTTAGCCAGGGTGTTCAATCAAAAATCAAAATTTTATTGTTCATATTTTATTTATAAAAGCATATAGCGTGTAGTCTCTACAATTTGATTATAAGCTTTAAAATTTTGTGTAACAAATTTGGCCTTTCTCTCATATATCATTCGAATATACCCAATCTTTTATAAATATGAGACTTAATGCTAACTTAAATTTTTTACCCTTCTATGTTATTAAGTGTTCAATGCTAAAATTGAACACATTGACGCTTAATTTTATTTGAACACAATCTTTTTACTATTGTATTTTTCGTGTTAATAAAGTGTTCAATGCTAGGCATTGAACACAATATGTATGTGTTTAGAATTGAACACCATCTTTTAGCTGTTATATGTCTTCGTGTTATTAAATATGTAATTGGTGTTCAATTTAATAATTGAACACCATCTTTTTAATATTGTATATTGTATTCTGCGTGTTATTATAGGCTCAATCCTCAATGTTAAGAGGCTAAACTATAACTCACACATAGTGTTCAAATTGTGGATTGAACACGCTCCTGTGCTGGATGGAGTGAACCATTACGTGTTCAGTTCTTGGATTGAACATCGTGCAATGCAATGTAAAAAATTATTAGCTTTCTTGTCCGGTTTGTTTATTTTTTTAAATATAGTCGATATATGATCAATTTTAGAATTGAACACGCTCGAAGATTAATATTACGTGTTCAATTTTTACGCTGAACATCTTACGACAAAATAATCTATGTTACCTGAAATTTAAGTTGTTGACCTCGTAAATAGACTTAATAGCTTAATAATATTAAGCTTTTAAATTGCATTTGACTAAGCACGGTTCAATATTTGAATTGCACATTTTCTGATAGACACTCGATGTTAGTTTTTTGAATCTAGCTGTTGATCCTCTTAATTTAAACATAAAACAGCTTATGTATGATTCAATTTTGTAAATAGAAAATGGTACGATGGGACTTTCAATTTTTTATTTTGTTTACAAATCACTGCCGTCCCGCTAGACCATCCAAAACTAATTTTAAATAGTTTTAAAAACATTTCTATATAAATTTTTGCCAGGGTGTTCAGTGAACACCTTGCACCTAATGACGAGTCGCCACTGTATATTTCAAATTTTTGTGACTTTTTTAAAATACAAAATAAACAAAACTAGTAATTAACATTTGGTCTAAGTCTAATAACAAAATTTGTTTAAAAATTAGATATTCTATTGGGGTCAATATGGATTCCACACTGTCAATTTCAATATTGAAAACCATGATATTGCTTCAATGAAAACTGAAAATTTAATGGCTGCAACCTTATTTTCTCATTATTCTTTTAAATAGTTTTACAAATTATGATAAAATATTTGTGTTGTTTAATAATGATACAATTTTTTTTTAAATATCTAGTATTCATGGTGAATAATAGCTAAAAATAATTTTTTATTTACATTTTTTTATAAATATCTCTAAAAATGTTCTATTAGACCTAACACGATTTGAATAATAATAATTATACATTTAGTTTATTAACAGGATATTTAATGTAATCTAGAAGGTAAAAAATGTTTATTTTTTAAATTTCTTCTATTTTATATAAAATAAAATCAACAATATACATTAATGATAACTTATAGTATTTTATAATTAAAGAGCATGTAATATTCTTTAAAATATTCTAAATTTAAATTTATAGCTTAGAGACTCTTAAAGTTATAAAGATTTTAAATAGGGGTCCTCATGGACCCTACTGTAGCATGCGTTACAAATTTTTCACCTTATTAATAAGTATTATTTTTAAATAATTTTAAGATTAGACATTGTTATCCAATATGTAGAATATGTAAATTTGGATGTTAAGAATATAAACATTGGATTTAAATAAAATGCGTTATTTTTCTTTTTATTTTCCCTAATTGTTATAAAAATATATATATACTAATAGCTTTTGATGGTACTAATTTGGCCTTAGGATATGGCTAAGGCCAGTGCAAATTTAATTTAATTTTCAAAAAAAAATTTAATTTTAAAAAATTTAATTTTGTAAATGAACGCAATTAATAGATGCCAAAATTAGTTTGTACACATAAAATACTTTTGTAAAATAACAAAATATTTCAATTAGTTTATTATTTTAAGAAAATGAAAACTCTCTTTGCACGTGGGCTAACAAAAAAATAAAAAATTTTTTAACAAAATTTTTAATTTCTTAAATTTGAAAGTCCTTAGTGTAAATCAAAAATGTTACAATTTTTATCTTTTATTTTAGCTACAGACCTTATTGAAATTTAAATATATGTGCTACAAAAAACATAATTTTAAAGTCTAAGATATTCTTGGTGTGCCTAAAATAAATATCCACGTGTGAATATTTTTTAAAGATCCATGAAAAATAATGTCTTTGTTTTTGGTTTAAAATAAGACAACATGTCCTATTAATAAAAATTTGCGCTCTATTATTTATCCAATATGGTTCAAATGGGAGAAGCGCTTGAATTTAATAAAATCTCGGAAGAAATTCGAGGTGTAATGGTAAATTATAAAATTCTTAAATTATGATTAGAACCCCGGGAGATTAAAAGTTCAGGGGCAGAATTTGTTTTTCAAAAATAATAAAACCGGTAAATTAGACCAAATTTCTTCCTCCGACATATCCAATATTTCCTGGATTAGATTATCCACTGGACCAGGCCTAAGAATAAAATTAAATAATGGCACCTTTCATAGATATGGTGGATTTTCTCTGCAAGTTATTTTACAATTTAGCTAATTGCTAATAGGATATTGAGAAATTAAACAGCTACTGCAAGGAGTATTTTGATAAAATCATTAATGAAATGAAGTATTCTGTTAAAGGTCATAATTGGGGAAATCCAAATTTCGATGGTATTAAGCATGATTTTACTTAAAATACTTTAAATATTTTTCAAGCCATCATTTTTTTTCATTTGAAGACAGTTTTAATTAACAGCACAAACCATATATTAAAGCTAATTGCTAATTTTTATAAACGTTGTAATCATATTTAAAATGCTGATTACAAATCTGTTTTTTAAATTTATTGATCTTTTTTAGTTTAGGAGATATTTAAGTTTGAAAGTACAATAAAGGCTGTTTATTGCTTAAAACAATAATCAACTGATCAAACCAAATAATAAAAATCAGGTATATCATATTTTTCATGATAATAATCTATTTTAAAATTATTCAAATTTTTTATTTTTTGAAAATTGTTACTTAGAAAGTCCAAACATTTACTTATTTTGATGGCTCCAAGGCAGATGTTAATGGGCATAGTTGGAGTTTAGGTTTAGTGTGGGCTAAGTTGGGGTTAGTTCTTGTTTTAATGATTTATGGGTTAATTTAGTTTAGGGCCTATACCTACTCAAAACTCCTCATCATGCTAAACCTAACACTGACCTAAACCTAATATTAATCTCTTAACTAGCCTAAAACTAAAATCATAACTTCTAATTTTAATTCATACCATCCTTAGCTATTGTATATAAATTATCTGCTTTATTAATTTTTGCATGGACATATTCTGAAAATCGATAAGTTTAACAAATTTTGAAAAATGATTTGTAATCATCATAAATATGACATATAATACAAATTTTTACAAATACTGATTTGATTAGCCAATTATTCCTAGAAGCAAAAAACGATTATTTTTAAAAGTCATATATATGTAAACTTAGAAAAGGGTGACAAATTTGGAAAACTTTGTGATCAGCATGACAATTATGACCTTATCGGGGAGATATAATATATCCAAGCACAAGATATTTGAATTATGCCATAGGCTTACATTTTTTAAAATATCAAGGATGGGTTTTGTGTTAATGTAGAATTTTGTTGTTGACTTAGGTATTAGGTTTTGATTGTAATCTTATGCAAAAAAATTTACACTTCCTTTTGTTTGATTGAGAGTTCACGTATTGATGTGAAAGAGCCCTTCAAGATTACCTACTTTGTTGCTGTTAAGTTTTATTAATTAAATCATTAAAAAACAAATTAAATTATAAGCTCAAAATATATATTAATTTTTTTCATTCTTAAATATTTCATTTTTTTGACACTTGAAACCTTAAATTGACAATAATATAGTATTTTAATTATTAATATATAGACATTTTTTCGAAGATTGATTTATTATTGTTATTGCAAATTAAAGTTGTAAATAAAAAAAGATAATTTATATATAAAATATTGTTGTTAATTAGTTTGGCTCTTGAGGTTGCAAAGTGTGACATTTTTGGCTAATTGTAGTAAAATGTTGAGAAGGAAACGAAAAAAAGATTAGGAGTTATGGCTTTTAGTTGTATTAATCTAAATGGTTAAGTTTGGTCTGTAAATAAACCTGTATTTGTTTAGTTAATATATAATGTGATTTTTTAAGAGTTTGCATTTAGGCTTTCCGAAGTTTAACCTAACTAATAAAGTAAATTAATTTATTAAAAATGGCTCTTCCAATTTTTTGTTTTAACTAAAATTTTCCTGGCATTATTAATTTTTAATTTTAATGTTTTACTTTCAATTTTTTTAATTCATCCTGATAGGTTCAATGTTATCTCTTGATTTACCTAGTAAACATGACCCAAATGAAAAGGTTAAAACAGTTGAGATACCCTTGGATTATGTTTCGCATTGTACGACGGGAAAGAACGAGGTAACGCTTGAGTTTCAACAGAATGATGATGCCTCTGTCTCTCTTTTAGAAATGAGGTTTTATGTGCCACCTTCCGAATCTGATCCTGACCCTGTTAAGGTAACCATGGCCTACCTAAGTTTAGGTACTTGGTAATATTGACATTGAAAATTTTTATTTTTTTTTCAAACTTTTTTTTCTCTTTCTTTCTTATCATTTTTTTTAATATATTTAATTCCACAAATTCTGAAAATGCCTAATTGTGGCACTTTTCGCCAGTCAATTATTCTGAAAGGAAAAAAATAAGATATAATAGGACCGATTAAACTTTAAAATTTGAATATCGTTTTATTGTTAAAAAAACAATAAATTTGTTTTTAAATTTCAGAAAAGTATTTTAGGCTCTGTCTTGCTGCTGCAGTTTTTTTTGTTAAAAAAATACAAATTTTTGGTTTGCAGTTTTATGTAGAAATATTTTTATAAAAAATTTATAGTTATATAAATTTTGTGCAAAGAATATTAATACTTTAAGTAAAATATATATTAAGTGTTGCTCGTCATTAAATTTTAGCCTTTTAATAAAAAAATTTTTAAATTAGATTTGCCTATGTTATTTATGAAAGTAATTGAATTTGATCTGTTTACCTAGACCTTCCATGATAAAGTCATGGTCAAAGCTAATGTTATTCAAGCCGTTGGCGACGCTATAGCCACCTTCTCCGAGGCACAATGTCTCACTCCCAGGTCTTTTACATTTTACGATATTTCATTTATTTATATTTTCCCTCTATTTGGGCTTTTAGATATGTTTGTAATTTTATTTACAATTGGAAGCTGGTTTTATAATTTAAAATGATTTTCTCGAATATAGTTTTTTTGTTTTATATTATTTTGTTGACTATGTTTTAGAGGCCGTTACGATATAAAATTGTACCCTACATTTGCACAATTACACGGAAAGACGTTTGATTATAAAATTCCTTATACCACCATACTAAGATTATTTGTCTTACCTCACAAAGACCACAGGCAAATATATTTTGTGGTAAATATAAAACTTAATTTAAATATTTTAGTGTTCCTTTCATTATATTATAATCAAAATTAACATATGTATAAATATAGCCTAAATGAATGTAAAAGTTGAGTTATCTTGGTATAATTATATATAAAAATTTATTTTGGCTACTATAGTTAATATTTTAATTATAAGCTTTATATTATCAACTTATTGTTTCTTACGCAACTCTTGAATAACGTAAATTAAGCTCTATTAAACTCTCTCTGCCTTTAGATTAGCTTGGACCCACCCATCAAACAAGGCCAGACGCGCTACCCTTTCCTTATATTACTCTTTGACAAAGACGACGAAATTATATTAAATCTTTCACTAACAAAGTGAATTTAACATTTTTTATATACGTTCAATTACTTTTACAATTTGATCTCGCATTTTTTTGAGTTTTAATTCCAGTTGTGAACCATTTTTAAAGATGCTATATTTATTTTTTACGCATTTAGCGAAGAAATTGAGCAAAAGTATGAGGGTAAACTTTCACAAGAAATGAGTGGTAAAACGTTTGAAGTATTTAGTCGAGTAGTCAAGGGGCTCTCAGGCAATAAAATAACTGTTCCGGGGAACTTTAAAAGGTACACATATCATTTTTTTTAATTCTCAAATTTTATTGAGGAAGTGGTCATGAAAATTTTTAAAATTTTTCATTTGAAGTCAAATAATTTTGAGGCAATTTTATTAATGTCATATTACAGCCTAAATAATACTTTTTATCTTCAAGCGCATGGCATATAAATGATTATTTAATATTATTTTAAATGAGCAGCCTTTTTTAATTAATTAGTTTGTATGTCTGAAAAATTTGCCTAATATTTAATACAGGGTTGGCTTGGTTTAAACCAAAGTGGTTTAAACCAGTGGTTTAAACCACTTTGGTTTTTTTAAAAAACCAGTGGTTTTTTTAGTTTTTACTGGTTTTTTTGGTTTTTAATTGATTTTTTTAGTTTTTATTTGGTTTTTATTTGGTTTTTTTAGTTTTTATTAAAATAAAACCTATCCCGATACATCTATGCTACTAATAGCGCGTTTCGCAGTGTTGAACATCCACAATTTCTTCAGCTAATCAATGATCTTCGACCTGGATATATACCACCAAACAGAAAGAATATATCAGGGCCATTATTAGACACGGTTTACGATGAAGAGATGAAAAAATGTTATGCAAATCTAGATAACAAATTGGTTTGCCTCGCGATTGACGGGTGGTCAAATGTTCACAATGAACCAATTCTTGGTCTAACTCTACCTCAACAGGTGAGACCTATTTGATGGATACTGTGGACACCTCAGATAATGCTCATACGGTTGAATATCTGACGGAAATTGCCTATAGTACAATTAAAAAATATGAAACAAGGAAAATTTATATTAGGTCAGTGGTTACCGACAACGCGGCTAACGTCACAAAAATGAGACAAATGTTGGAAAATCACAGAGAACTAAATGTTATAGCGTACGGTTGCTCAGCCCACATATTAAATCTCTTAGCTAATGATTTTGAGTTTCCAAATCTACGAGAACATGTTGTGAGCATCATAAAATATTTTCGAAACAAACACTATGCTAACGCGTTGTTTCGCAAGACAGGGGCCACAAAATTAGTTATGCCAGCAGAAACCCGCTGGAATAGCATTGTAGATTCTTTTGAAGGTTTTATAAATGCATGGCCCGTATTGATAAAAATATGTGAGGACAACAGGGATAAAATTGAAAAAAGCGTTTACGCTAAAGTTACCAATGTTGGATTAAAAAGCAATGTTGAAGACCTCATTAAAATCTTAAAGCCAGTATCTATAACACTCGACAAAGCGCAAAAAAAAATTTGCCCGATAGGAAATGTTGTTTTATTATGGAAAAAGCTAAAAGAAAAAATTTTTAATGCAACCGAAGATTACAAAATAAGAAACAAATTCATCAAGCGTTATGATATGGCGCTGACGCCGGCCCATTATTTGGCCTTTCTTATTACACCGAGTCACATTAACATGGACCCTAAATATCAACTAACTGATGTGGAAAAAAATGAAGCTTATGTGTTCGCCTCAGACAAATATGTCAATACTCTATTTATCCCGTTACTTTTAAAGTTTCAGGCTATAGGAATTCATTCAAAGAAGTACTTTTTAAAGAAAGCATAGTTAGTAATTTAACCGCTTACGAATGGTGGAAGAGCCAAGAAAAAACAATAGAAACAAATTTTTTGGGGGTTTTTCCCATCGTGGAGCAATTATTGTTGGCTCAGGCTTCATCTGCAAGTGTAGAAAGGGTATTTTCTTCTTTTGGCCTCGTCCATTCCAAGTTAAGAAATAGGCTTGGAATTGAAAAGGCATCTAAGCTTGTTTTTTTATTTAAAGTTTTTAATTAAAATACTTTTAAATTTATCATTATTAATTGTCTTTATTTCTACATGCAACCATTGAAATAACATTTATACAATATTATATTATATAATACAATAATTTTAGCATTAATAAATATTATACCTTGTTTACATATCAATCTGTTACTTTTGTTAAGGTTAAATGAAAAAAACCAAAAAAACCAAATAAACCATATAAAAACCAAAAAAACCAGGTTTTTGGTTTTTTGGAAAAAAACCCGGTTTTTTTCCAACCCTGATTTAATATATAATACTGGTTTTCTTTATTCAATTTAAAGCCGAGTGTATCATATATAAGTTATTCCATTCTATTTCCTTGCCATATATTATTTGTTTTTTAAACTGCTATATAATAAATGTTGCATTTCACAATCTATTCGATGCTTATACAGTCATAGCGGCAACAGTTCTTGTGTCACATGCTCTTACAAAGCTGCAGCTGGATATCTGTACCCCCTTGAACGATGTTTTGTGTTTGTGCACAAACCTCCTTTGGCAATTAGGTTCGCCCTTATTTTCTTTTTTACTTTCTTATTCGTAAACCCTTTTATCTTTAGCTAAATATGAACATAATTTTTGCACTAAGCATACTAAACCCAGAATTTCGTTTTTTGGATGACCAGAATAATCTTTTTGCAAAACCAATGAGAAGTTGTTAGAGTTTGAATCACGCGGAAGTTGTTTAAATCTACCCCAAGACATTAAATTATTTTTTTAAACAATTTAATATATATTATTTTGACAATTAATTTTCAAATTACAAGCCAAAATTTAAAAAAAAATTAAAATATTTGCAAAATTAAACAAGATTTCATTTTTTTTGCTTTTTTTGCGAAAAATTGAGCGGTCATTTAAATTCAATTTAAATTTTCATTCAAGTTCTAAATGCAAAAATTTGTATAAATATTGAAATAGATAGTACCAGCTTAAACAATGATTATTTTACTAAGCACTGAATTTTAAAGTAGTTTTTTTGCAAAAAATATCAACTCGATATTTTCTGTTATCTCCCTTTAAAGATAACCTAGGTGTTAGAACAGGATAAAGCGCTTATAAAATTTTTTTATATATTTTAAAATTTATTAATTTGCTGTTTTTGTATAATTTTTGCCCAATGCTTTAATATTTTATCAATTTTATAAATTTTTTACTTACGATTTTTTGGATATTAATA
Source organism: Acutogordius australiensis (assembly GCA_030555515.1). Taxonomy (NCBI): domain Eukaryota; kingdom Metazoa; phylum Nematomorpha; class Gordioida; order Gordea; family Gordiidae; genus Acutogordius; species Acutogordius australiensis. Next base: position 28,219,052 of record CM060243.1, read on the forward strand.
GATTTGATGAAGTTAGCTCGGTTAATTTTGCTCGCTCCTCAGGGACCACCACCAAAACATTTGATTTCGAAGTAGCGACCAAAGCAGGGGCTGACCATGTTTTCAGTAACATACCAAAGTATTTTAACAATTTATATTTGTACAATCAAAACTAATCCTTTTGACATTATTGGGGGCCTTACTTTTTTCCTTGGTGGTTTATTCTACTTTCTATCGTGATAACCTAGTTTTTTTAAAGGGCCGTTGACGTTAGGGGGTTCAGCAAAAAAAAACATATTTCTTTATGTGGGCCACATATTTATGTGTACTTACTCTTACTCCTGGGTCAACTTTTTATACATGTTTTATTTTATGGTCTTTTTTTGTTATTCGCTTTGCAGGGAAGAATTCAACAGCCTCCACGATTTCATAAAAACCAAGCACCTGGTAGTTAAAAACGTGGGTGGGAAACTTTCCGAACGTGGCATTGTTACCGCCCAAGACGATTTCGACGATGAGGATGATATGGATGGTGAGAGGGGAGAGAAGGATCATTACCTTAATCGGGTCAAGGCTGAAGCTAGGTTTCACTTTGGTTTCACAATTAAAACTTTGAATGGTTTTTGTCGTGCTTTTTACATAAAGTTTTGTGTTTCTTAGGCCATGTTCAAAATGTATTTTTATTTTCGTAAAATTTTCCAAATTTTATTAAATTTTATCTGTAAATTAACGCGTTTTTTAAAAAAAGTTGCCAAATTTATTTTTAAACACATTAATACTATTTCTAAAATAAATTTTTTTTAAAAAATTTGGAAAAAAAAATTATTTTACGAAAATAAAAACTCACTTTGCACGTGGCCTTACATAAAAAATTACAATGTAGAAGCTAGTAAAGTTTAATAAAGGGTTTAATTTTTTTACAAGCAGAGACCTTTTTTCCATATTTAGCTAATAAATGTTATTGTAACAATAAGCAAATTTTGTTTTTTAGATGATCAAAATAAAAATATTTGTATTTTATAAAGAACAATTTCCCAATATCAAATTTGGGATATGTTAAACAAGTAAGCGATTTATTTTTGGAATTTTAAGAATTTTTCCAATTATTAAATTCATATTTTTAAACCTGCTGAATTTTCAAATTTGTTTTTTTAGGGAGCGTGAAGCGGACGACGATGATGACGATGAAGAGGATGAGGATTTTGCACCTGAAGGAAAGGAGGAAGAAGTTGCTGAAGAGTATATAGTTATTTTTTATTTTTGGTGGGGATTATTTGTTAAAATTTATACAGTTTGACAAATTTATGAGATAAAACTTACCATCTTGAAAATTTTCAAATCCGTTAACCGTTTTTTTAATCAAACTTTGTAAGCCAGCTATAAACACTATTTTTTTTTAGTAAGGGGGCGGAAAAATTTGCTCTTTTGATCCCAAAGATAGCTTATAAATAGACTGGGATTGGGATCATCAAACACACCAGTAATTTTTAAGGAGAACAGATGGAACCGTGCCTAATTCAGGAAAAAGGTAAAATTTTGAAAAAGATGTCGAAATAAACAAAAAATTCAAAAACAAAGAAATATAAATAAAAATTATTAATACATATAAATAAAACAGCTAAACTCTAAATTTCACACTTAAAATAATATTTTTATTTCAAACCAATAAAAAATGTGTCATATTTAGGTTAAGTTGCAAAATAATCTGTATAACCTATATCCTGAAGCAAATAACTTTAAAAATTTAATTTATTATTATTTTATAAAATACAGTTGATTTTAATATGGAAAATTATTTTATAAATTTTATTTGGATTTTTGAGGTTGCAAAAATGGTTAATTTTGCTTGATCATTTTTTGGGTACAGAACATGGGCCCTGTTCACGGGATGATTCAAAAAACATGAAGCTTTAACTCCTCTTTTATACAAAATAGACTTTTTTTCCATTTTGACCCTTGGAAGATTTCTAGTTCTGGACCAAATGAGAAAAATCTTTTTTGTATACGTTTTTAGCTCCAATTATTGCAACTTATACAATAATATGCATTTAAAATATACCACATTACTAGCGTTAAGCACCATGAGTTTAATTTGTTACAATTGGGGGTGTTTTAACCTTATCTAAGTTAGTGAGAGATTATTAACAGCTTATTTTATATATCTTTTTTTTAATGTGTATGATATGGGTAATTAATTTAGATATGAAAGTGACGTAAAATCTACCAGTGATGAAGGGGCGTCTGATGCATCTGCTAAAAAGAGTAATTAATCCTATAATTTTCTTAATATATCGTTTTCATCTTTACATACTAATTTAGAAAAAAAAACTTTTAACTTTTATTTGTGAGCCATATTAAAAAATTTATTACTCGAAATACAAAATGGTACTTTATCACAAAGTAGCAAAAATAACAATTTTTGCAATTTTTCAAATTCATAAAGGCGATTTGACTTTAGCTAAAATTGGGCAACATATTTGAAAATAGGACATTAAGTGCTATCAATCCGGGATGTCAAACAAAAAATATCTTATTATCTTATATATATCTAAATAATAGATTAATTTCTATTTAATAGCTAGGTAAAATTTTTCACTATGGATTTTATAGTTAATTTAAATTTTTTTAATAATTTGTTCATGGTTTTTTTGCACAGGGTGCTCAGAATACAGGAATTAAAAAATCAATGACCCCAAGCAGGCCATTTTTAATTTAATTATGACTTAAAAACAATAAACTATGCCATTACATTATAAAATCAATTTTAGCTATAGTTGATAGAATAAACTTAACTGTTAATGTTTCTACAGTTGCGCTTCTCTTTTGTTTAATAAAATTCTTTGTCAATATGTGTTACAGAAATTGTAAATTTTTTATACACCTAACTTTAAGGTAAAAAGTCATCTAAAAAACAAAAGGCCCCTGGCTCAGGCTCGCCCCGATCGTCCATCCTTAGTTCCACGGCGGAAGATAGTGATGGTGAAGAAAAATTAATAAAATCTAAACCACCACCTAAGGAGAAAAGTCATGCAGCCAAAGTTCCTATTAATAAAGCGCAAAAACCTACAAAGGTAAGTTACTATTTCTTTTGTTGCTTGAGCTTATTAGTACACAATTAACAAATTCGTTTTGTTAATATAATAAATCATAAGTTTGAGCGTAATATTTGTTATATTAAGTTTGTATGACCTTTAAATAATATGCCATATATATTTTTCATTTACCAAACTTGTTAACATTATGTGTTATTCCATTTCAATAATAAAATTAATAACTCAAACTCTATTTTAATATATTTTTCGCAGGAAAAGGGGAAACGGGCTAAAAGGGGGGCTAAAGATAAAGATCCCAATATGCCTAAGCGACCAATGACTGCCTATTTCCTATGGCTCCAGGAAAATAGGGAAAGGCTCAAGCGGGAAAATCCACAGGCCTCTGTCGTTGAGATAACTAAGTTAGGAGGAGAGGAATGGAGAAACGTGGATGATAAAACAGTATAACTTCGTGTTTTTAGATCCAGAGTTTTTAAGGCAAAGACATTACCTGACATTAAGCTACGTAGTTCTTAAAAAATAGTACTTAGCGGAACATTTGCTCACTAATCATCAGGGTTTTTAGAAGTTGAAGATCATATAAATAAATATAGCTTATGCAGCTTTTATACCGTTCTTTTTAAAATATTCTTAGAGGTGGGAAAATTTGGCTGTCAAGGCTAAAGAGGCTTACAATCAGGCTATGGAAAATTACAAAAAAGGACAAGTTCCATCCACAGAGTATGTTTTTAAATCTTATGATTTATTTATTATATATTAATTTTTGTTAATTTATTCATACTTTGTTAATTTAGGTGATAATTATTTACGTTTTTCTTGCAGACTTAATGTTTACTTAAATCTATAACACAAAGGCAATATATTTTGACCTATTTTAAGATTTATTTATTGGAAAAATTAAGTCGTCAATATTCAACCTAGCTAAATCAGAATACTAGACTAATATATCTTTATTGTTGATCTATCCAAATATTGTTTCCGTTTTTTCAATTGTAATTTTGATTGTTCAAAGTGGCACCTTTTTGAGATTTAGAAAACTAGGAATGGTCTAAAAATGACATTAAAAAGGTAAAAATTTAAAAAGGAGTTTGGTAAGTTCGAAAAACGAGTTACGGTCTTGAAAAAATTTTCGAATCATGAATTATTACTCATTTTCAATTTTTTTCAGACAAATTGTCGTAAGCATTTAAAAGTAGTAAAAATGCCAAAATTAGCATTTTTATGGCCTGGATGTAAAACTACAATATTAAAATGTTTTTTCTAGCAAAACATACAAATTTATTACAAAATTTAAAAATTAAATTTATGCTAAATGATTGTCTAGCCCTATGTTTTTTTCCTCACTTGTCGAGCAAAGTTTTTTTATTTTAGGAATTTTTAAAATTTCTTTTTTAAAATATATATAAATATACAGTAATTTTAATGTATTAACTAACAAACTCTAAGATTTTATATTGGCCCCATTTAGTTTACATTATATATTTTGCATTTTTTGTTATTGTTGGCCCTCATAAAAATTGTTTAATATTGTAAAAATATACAATTTTTTTTTAATATTTTGGCTCTCTAGGTTTTGTTAACACGTCCGAGCTCAAATTTAAATTTTATTAGACCAGACTATTATGAAAAATTGTTTAATAAAACAATTTTTTTCCATATTTTAAGAGTTTTATTTATTGTTAATTTTGTCAAAACTTGGGTACGATTAAAAAATTTGCCACTTAAAATTTAGAACATTTTGTGGTTCACTAAAAATATTAATGTTCGGAGTAAAAATTAGTTTTAAAGTGTTGATTAGCGCATTTTTTACCATTTTTAACTTAAAATAAAATAGAGCTTGACGAGATTCTGAAAACTAAACAAAATTAAAGTAATACCTAAGACCCTTTTATTATCACCTAAAACTTTACTTTATCAACTTTTTAGTCGAAATGTGTTATTTATTCACGCTTAATTTATAAAGATTTAAGTTAAATTTTTTAACAATAAATTTACCAATATAATTAAAATAGATCAAAAATGTATAATTTAAACATTTTAATTTTTAGAATTTTAAAGTAGAAGTGTGGTCTCGTCTTTGGCATATTTATGACATAATTTTTTAAAGAGGTAAAAATTGCGGTAACGGAAAAAAGAGTTTTATGATTAATAGTGTTTATTAAGGTAAAGATTTAGGTTAACTGGATTACATTAAATTTTGTACAAGTCAATTTCTTACTATTCTTCTCCCTACATTTTACCAATTTTTCCTTGCCTTAAGTTAAAGCTATTTAATTTTTTAAACTAGTTAAGAAAAAAGGAAAGAAGATACCGAGTTTTTAGTATTATTTGTGATTAGAATTTTCACTTTTTATAATTAAGCCTTAGCTCTAAAAATATTTGTATTGCTAGCTTTTAAAAAAAATTTCTTCTTTCATTACGTTTTTAAGTCTTTAGCTTATCAAAAATGCCTTAGCCATTTTACACACTGAAAAATGGCAATAAACACTTACTGCAAAAATAAATCTGGCCTTACAAGCCTGCCTAAACCCTTTTATTACAAATTATGTTTATTTTAGAAAAATCAAAGTTACAAATTCCAATAAAAATGGAGAAGAAAGCTCAGATTTAACATCTTTGGATGATTAAAATTATTCAAGAATATTTTTAACTATATATAATATACAATTATATTAATCAAACTTATTATGTGAACATATAAATGTTACAGCTATATGCAACAAATTTTAATAACATATATATTTTGTGGATAAATTCTGTAATTTCAAAATATCAAAGTTGTGAAAATGAATTATTATTTATAAAAAATTTTGAATCTTATAAATATCTTATAAAACACATTGAGAAAAGCTGGGTAATAAATCATATTAAAATTGTAGAGATTGTAACTTAAAATGAGATGAGATTATATAAAAATTAAAAATACATTAATGAATGTGTAATTGGTTTTATTTTTTGGTAACTCAGGTTTTTGCATTCAGTTCTAACATTTCTGCTGGCTTTGTTAAGGCATTTGGTTTTGTAAAAAGTATCTTTTTAATCAATAAAATGGTCTCCAAAATATCCACAAATATATAAAGAATATTTTTTATCACATAAGTTGTCACGTTGTGATCAATAGTTTGCCAAAGAAATATACGTATGGTTAGGTATGGTGCATTAACCAAAAATATATTACAAAGTTTGTGGAAGAGCAAAATTTGAATATCGAGCTTTGGGTATTTTTCAAAAAAGTATTTTTTTTTAATTATTATGTTGACATACAATATATCTAAGGCGGAAAGCATAAAATTTAAACAGGCTAGCCCTATTAAAGAAAACTCCACGTTATAAGGTCTAATTAAATGAGTTTCTTGTGTAAATAACACTTCTAACATATCAATACTATCAAATATATTAAAAGGAACTGATTGTATTATAGTTTTTATTCTTGAATTTTGTTCATGATGTTTTGAATTTAGATTCTTTAGCATAATTAATATGAATACAACTGATGAAAGAGCAATGATTAATTTTAAAAATGTAGTTCCAAAGATATGATTATGGTCAAGATATGGTGATATATATTTAAATATATAACGGATTTTAACAATCAAAAATGTTGCATAAAATATCCAGAAGTTTAGACTCCAATTATATGCAATTAAATATAAACGATGGCTCAAAACAAAAGCTTTAGAAAATTTGTTAAAAAAGTACCAATAAATGGTAATTATGATAAAAAAAATTGCATCGAAACTAAAGTACCAATATGAATGGTTGTATTTGTAAATGTAAAGGTTTAAAAAAATTCCTTGTATTAAAGCCGTTAAAGCGGCACCGCATAGTAACAAAATATTCCAACCCATATGTTTTTTTCAAAAATTTAACGAATGTGCCCGTCATATGCTTGTGACTAAATTCATATTTAATATGTTGGGGCACGGGCCAAGGGGCTTTTTTTTTTCGGAATTTTAATTTTGAAATTTTTTTAAATAAAACGCAAATTTTTAAAAAGGCTGCGGCCATTAGAAAAAGTTTGGACGAAAAATAATTGCACGCATTTGATTAACATTGAGGCGGCTAGTGTGAAAAAGGGCGCGTTCAGACTCGTTTCATTTTTTTGAAAAATTCTAAAAATTTCAAATTTTTTGAATTTTTATTTTTTTTAAATTTTTTTAAAATTCACTTAGAAAAACGTTTTAAATAATAACCAAAATTGGAAGCTTTTTATAAAAAAGCGTTCGATGTCAAAAGGTAAGAATTTTAGTTTTCAAAAATTTAACTGAGTCTGAACGCGCCCTTAGGCATATCCTAAAACGACCAAAAAACCTAAATTTTGATATTAGCCGCTAAAATTTTTTTATTTTAGAAATATTTTTTTTACAATTTTGAAATAGGTATTAGCCGCAGCCATACTCCCAGAGATGGGAATAAAAATAACTGGGCTTTGTTTAACAACTTTTTAAGTTTTTTCTCTAAGTGCCAACAATGTAAATAATAGTCCCTTTTCCTGCTTAATTTGCGATTAGCACTGTGGGGTACATACGGACCCCAGCATTTAAATTTTGAATATCTTTAAAAATATTATAGATTAAGGCAAAAATTTTGTGACTTTTTTCTTAAATATATAATAAACAAAATTAGTAATTTAAATTTGGTCTAAGTCTAATAACAAAATTAGTGTTGATATTAAAAATTTCATTGGGCCATATGGACCCCACACTCTCAATTTTAATATTAAAAGCCATAATATTGTCACAATGTAAAATTTAACTGAAAAAATTGCAACCTATTTTTTTAGATATTCTTTTATAATAATTTCACATATTAAGTATATAAAATGTTTGAAATTGATAGGAATTGTTTTTTCTTTATAAGGGCCAAAGTGAGTTTTTTTGTTTTGACGAAAAAAATTGCACGCATTTGAATAACATTGAGGCGGTGAGAAGAAATTTTTAAAAAATTAAAAATTTTTAAAATTAATTTAGGCATATTTTAAAACAACTAAAAAACATTAATTCTCATTTTTTTATATCACCCGTTATTTTTTTTATTTTAAAAATATTTTTTTTACAATTTAAAAAAAAAGTATTATCCGAAGCCCTAGCCGCAGCCCATTGTAAAAGTTTTTGGGATGAATGTATGAGTTTGGACAACCTCATATGGAAATTTTTATATATCGATTTTTTAAAATAGCTTGGAAAGATGAAATTTTTTTGATGAAATAACTAAGATTTTTTAGCATGGTTGATACAAACGAACCGACTGAGGGTTCAAAGAGAAAACCTGATTTAAAATTTCACGGACATGGTCATTTTTTTGCCAAAAAATCCTTTCATAAACCAACTTATTGCCATCATTGTGCAGAAATGCTCTGGGGCCTCATTGGACAAGGATACATTTGTGAAGGTTATATTTATTTAAAAAAATTAATTACCTTATTTTAAAATATTTATGCTGATTTTGTCATATTTGTTGGCTTATTTTTTTATTTACAGGTGGCCGTGTTTTCTACCAGCCAAATAGGAATTTAGGGTGCCCAAAATATCTGAAGAAATTTTAGAACTTTAGTGAACTAAACTTTTAAGTGTCTAAATTAAAGTGTTTAGTCTGGCTTGAAGGCAAATAAAGACATAAAAGGCAAAAGGGCTTATATTGTGATAAATTTAATAAAATCTATATATTTTATATTTTTCAATTTTTTCTAATTACCTTTAATGAAATAAAATTTTATTAATACCTTTTTTTTAACTTAAAATAAATCAAATTGGGTAGGTGGAAAATTGTGCGCCTAAACCTGATTGAAACTTAAATCTAACATTAACCCTAAACCTAATTTAACCCTAACACCAACCTGAACCCTAAACATCACGTCCTAAGGCTAACACCCTAATACTAACCTAACATTAATTTAACTAAATATTCAAGCTGTGGCCGGATATTGCAATTAAGCCATTGGTTTACAGAATATTACCTTATTAATTTCCCAATTTAGCATAATTTTTTTTGAAATACCAAACTTTTTATTGTGTAATTTATTTTAAAGTGGTTTTTTAGGTTTTAACATTGAAAATGTTGTTTTTTTGTTTTTGAATTTACAAATCCTCAATTAATTTGTCTTTTTTTTTACTGAATTGGCTTATGAGTTATGTAACTGACCTAGTTGAGAGTGTGTAAGAATTAATAATAATGACTCCAAGTTTTATTTGGAAAATATATAAATACATAAATAAACAAATGTAAAAAGAAAATAAACATTTGAATGTTAATTATCCAGTATATGTTAAATGTAAATAGAATCAATGATGTTAATATTTTGGCCTAACCTGTCAAGCTGATTTTATACTTTTCAACTCAACTGGCTCTGTTTAATCATTAAAGTTTTTATAGATAATCAAATAATCATATAACGGTGTCTTCAAACTAAATCATTGGCTTAGGGCACGTGCAAAGTGAGTTTTTATTTTTGTGAAATTTTGAAAATTTTAAAAATTTATTTTTTTTTTTTCAAAATTTTTTTAAAAATATTTTATTCCAGAAAAAGCATTTTATGTGCATATATTAAATTTGGCACCTTTTTAAAAATTTGCGTTTTATTACAAAGTATTTTTTTTCAAAATTTTGAAAATTTTACGAAAATAAAAACTCACTTTGCACGTGCCCTTATATCCAGATTTTTGTTTTTTTTAGTTGTTAAATTAAAAAAAATTTTTTTTTTAAATTTCGCTTCAGCCATAATTAAATAATTGTAAGGATACAAGATTTAAAGGATGTAACAAAACACCGATTTTATGTTCTTTTATTTATTCAATTTGCTCTAATACCTTATATAAGTAACTGCATATTGAATTCAAGTTAAGACGGGTATTAGTATGCTTTTTTATCATTTAATAATTTAAAATTGCAGGCGTAAAAAAAGTTTAACTCTTGTTCTTTTGTCGATTTTTACATTGATACCTAAAGAATGAACGCTTCAAACAAAAATTAAAAAAAAAATTAGGTAAGTTTGTCAGTGTACATTGTATTGATACAAGTAAATTTTGATATGATGTAATATTATATGTCAATTAATTAACCTTATTTATTAAGCTAAACTGTTTGTTAAATTTCAAATTTTTAATGGCTAAATTCAATATTTTACTTAAGCTACTATATTCATAATTTTATCCGTTTAAATAACTATAATTTTGATTCCATTTCCAACCCAACTATAAATTTTTATGTATCTAGGTTGAATATAGGTTCGTAATTTTATGTAATTTGGTGATTACCCGTGCGCCTGTCCTCGTTAAAAATTAAAAGAACCATTCGGGCGGGTTTGAAAAAATATATGGGGCTAAATTTTAATACTTTGATTCAAATGATTTCCATATTTCACAGTTTAAACTGTTGTTTTTATTTGTTATAAGTTGCAATACTACTCGAATTTACTTTTTAACATTGAAAATGATGTTTAGGACGGTAGCCGAAAAATGACAAAAAACTCGAAAAATAAGTTTCCCAAGCTTGTTAGGGGCTACTTAGTCTATCGCCTACGTTTAAGAACCCAAATTTTAAGGCTAATTTTTGTGCTTTTTTTTGATAGAGCCCATTTTAAGAGAACAAGTGTCTTAAATCAATGCCCAAAAAAATTTACTCTTTGACGTTTTTTTAAAAAATCACAACTTGCTCGTGAGATTGGAGAAATAAAGGACATTTATTTTTTAAAATATTTTTTTTTAATATACCATATAAGGACAATTTTGCTTTAAGGTCAAAATTCTAACTTTTGTTTTATTTACTTCTTAGAAAATTGAAATAGCTATTTTAAAACGGGCCACTGCATATAATTAACCTTACTAAAATTCACGGTCACTTTTCTATTATGCTCAAATATGGAAAATTTGGCCGCTTTTAATAGAAGTCTTTTAAATTAACGGGTATAAACTGTTACAGGGGGTTGATGCTTATTTTATAAATTATGGTCACCTTGGTCTCCATTTTACTGTAAAATTTTATATGACACCTTCATGTTTGACAGGTGTTCTGCTAGAAAACTACATTTTTAAGGAAATTAGGATAATTACGCTTTCATATTCCCTCTTTTCGGGGTTTATTGAGGTAGCCCACGTATTGTATTTGTTTCTTACATATCCCCTCTATTATTAAGGTAATAGGGCCACAAAAAAACTCTATTTTTTACCATATTTTTCTTTTACACTTTCGGCGGTTAATACATTCGTATTATCCAATAAAATTTTCGGTGTATTTTTATTTATCAAGATAAAGCTTTTTGGGCATAAAATTTTCTCATGCTGAATCGGGTAGAGAAATAAAAATCAACTTTTCCGCAGGGCTGGGACAATATTTTATTGCCGTTGGTCGTATAAATAATTTTCCTGTTAATCATCAATTTACGTACATTTAAAAATCTCTTTCAAGTGAATTGTACGCAGAACAAATCTATTGATCGCTATGTACTCTATTACCTTTCCCAGTTTACTACCGCGACAATACACCTCCAATTTCTGTCTTCTTTCGAATACCCCATTTATAAGCTCATAAATAGGATTTACAAGTATAAGAGAACATTATGAATGTTATGTTTTGAGTACCCAAGTACTCATGCTTCTCATTGCCCCTCTGATCCTCTGTTAAACTAAAATGATAGTGATTAATACTTTTCGAAAGTATACTCATATTTTAATAACCCCTTCGATACACCAAATCATTTTTATGGTCAATTCTTAATTAACCGAAAAAAATTTTCAACGTTAACAATGTACCATTTTTAATAATTTCCGCTATGAGCTAGCCGCATCCCCGTATTGTTTCAAGTCTATCTCTACCCGCGGGGCCCTAAGCTTCCCGCGACTATAATGTGCTTGCCCTATACGCAATACCGGATTCGTATATGTGCGGTAACCGCAAACCCGGATTATAAGGTGTCCGTCCTAGATGCATTCCCAGCGCCTCCGCAAATCGGGGGTCTTGATCCTGCCGGGGCGCGATCGTTGTTAAAGTCTATTAAAAAAATGACATTGACATATAGAGGATTAAAGCTTTTTTTTTGCGCTTGATTTGCTTATAATTTTAAAGAATCAACCTAGTGACCCTATTTTTTTAGTTTATTGAATAACTAATATTCAGGTGCGTAAAATGCAACAGGTGTTACGTTTTAAATCAGTGCTAAAAAAATATTTTTCTTTGACCGTTTTTTAGAATTTATACATTGCTTGGGAGATAGGAGATTAAGAAAGTGTTTGAAGTAATTTTTTTTATATATTACCCCATAAAAGGTATTATTTTTTAGCCAAATTTTGAACTTTTGTTTTAGTTGGTCTTTAATTATGGAATAGCTCATTACATGTCCATAGATGATATTTATTCAATTTCACAAAGGGTTTTGTCCACGTTTCACTTTATGTTTGTCAGTTAAAAATATTAAACACCATTTTTTGTCATTGTGTTTTATTAATTAATTCTACCAAGTTAAAGTGGACTGGAATTTACTGTGCAACTTTTTTGGGAGTATGCGAGGTAAAAGGTGTAGTTGAAAACAGTAAAAAATATTTATTGATTTTTGAATATACATTTTTTATTTAGTATATTTAATATACCACGGAAAGATGCGACAACAAGTTGTGCTTATGCATTATGCTGCTGCCGTTATTACATATAAGATGATAATAAAATGCAAATATGGGAGAGGATTGTTTGTGTTGTTTGAATGTTAAATCTACGATCTCAAGATTGTTATCTAACCTTTTTTTTAAAATCATTTAAAGATTCTTATGATATCCGTTATTGTTTGCCAAATTATGCAGTTCAAACTATAGCTAGGAAAGAGCCAAATTTATAATAGTTTGCCTAACTCCCATGTCTCAAGTTGCCATTTATTTTTATGGGATTAAATTATTCGCCCAATACATTGGCTTATTTCCATTTCATAAATTTTAGATTGTCGTAAATAAAAAATAATTTAATTTGAGTTTTCCTCGATACACATTCTCGAATTAAGGAGCGCCATACCTATTAAGCTTTAAATCTTTTAGCCCAAACACATTTATTGATTACGCGTTCACAGTTCATTTTCGAAATCTTACAATTGTTTTTTTTTAAAATTTTTCTTATCCGGTGCTATTGCCCTGATAACATTTACATTTTTTTTAAAAATCCATATAAACATGCAAACAATCAAATTGACGTGACTCATAAAATTTTCCAACATTGAACCAGTTTTTTTTATAAATTGTCTAAGAAATTAATCAACTTTGAACGCGCCCTTTATAACACAGGTCAACCTCAAAAAATTGTTGACCTGTGTAATAAAATATGATAAATTTAGCTTGCTAATGTTATATCGTTTAGAAAACAGTTCATCGGGTATTTAATCCGGCTTGGCCCGCCCGACATATTTCATATTAGGACCGGCTCGGATTTTGGATTTTTATTGAGGTACCGACCCGGCCTAGCTCGAATTTATACGGCCTAAATTTTTTTTCATTAAGGGCACGTGCAAAGTGAGTTTTTATTTTCGTAAAATTTCGAAAATTCTGAAAATTTTGAAAAATTTTTTTTTTTCAAAATTTTTTCAAAAATTTTTTATTTCAGAAAAACCATTTTATGTGCATATATTAAATTTGGCAACTTTTAAAAATTTGCGTTTTATTACAAATTTTTTTTCTCCAATATTTTGAAAATTTCACGAAAATAAAAACTCACTTTGCACGTGCCCTAAGCTAAATATTTGTTGTTTTGAAATTATCAATACATGTAGAAGTAATACATTTCAGCGTGCGATATTGATATCATATTGTTCTTGTTAACAGTTAGGGTCTAGCTACCCCAGCTATTTTTAATTAAGAATACCTTTTGAAAAAGCAAACAGAAATGTAAACCTTTAAGATTATTTGAGTTAAATGTTTTCTTATTAAAATATTATTAAAAAAAATTGGATCAATTAGAAGCCTATTAGTTTTAATTGTTAGGTCGGACGACCTTGGGGCATGTAAATTTGGTTGTGTTCTAAACTCGAGTTAAGCAGTGAAGAGCCTGGTTAATAGTTTGATGGGTGACCGCCATCGAATTTCAAAGTCCATTTTTTTTAAGAACTCCGGCTTAAAAACCTAGACCGGCGAATGTTGTGTCTCATTTAACTCTGCGTATTTATAGTTAAGAGACAAAGCCCTGACGGATAAGCTTTTTCCTTACAGAAAAAATTTGATAAAACTTTGAGAACTTTCATTGACTTTAAAGGTGAAATTGAGATAACCAGGCACCCCACTGATAACTTTAAAAATATCTTAGGGCCTTTTATATTAAGTTTTTTTATATTCATATTTTAAATTTTATGGAAAATATATATTCTAATACATTAAAAATGTTGATATGGAACTTTCTGAAGGTAATTATTAAATATAAATATTTTAAAGTAAGTAATTTACCAAGAAAATATTAAGTAAGCTTGAAAATAGACACCTAAAATTTAATTTCTAACATTTTTTGTAAATTTGTTATTTTAATAGATTTAATGTTTAAATTAATTTTTTAAGGTTTTACATTATTTTTTTTGTCTTACTTTGAAACTCTTGCTTGCAAAAAGCGATAAGGCATTGGAAATTTTTTATTTATATAAAATTTTTTATATGAAACTTTGTATTTCATCCACTTTTAGACACATAATTTTTGCGCTTCTATGAGTGTAATTTAGTTAAAATTTGATTTAACGATAAATCTCATTTTCTGTAAATTTGTTTCTGTATTTTGTTAAATAAATAAGTGAAAATCGGACAAAATTGCATTGATAATTAAATAAAAGAATACGTAATTCTCTTTGAAATTTTGAAACCAATTTAATCTAAAATTTTTTGAGATATGTAGAAGGTTAAAATTTGGACGCTCGTCCCCCACACTAGGCACTTCGTCTAATTCTTTTTTACCGACCGCGGGTTAATAATTAAGAAAAATAAGGCTATATAATGGACCCGGTCTGTAATTCTTTTTTTTTTCAAATTTAGGGATCAGTTTAGACTAAAAACAAATTTTCTTACCCCCCCCCCCCCCCCCCCCCTCCCCACTATACTAAAAGATTCTGGGTACGCCTCTTGGTGGGTGAAGGGGTTAAGGGTAAATTTTGCATAATTCTAAAAATTTGCTTAGTATTCTTAAAATATGAAATGTGTCTACAAGCCTAAATCCTACTTTAAAATTATTAATCTCACTAAGATTAAAATATAAAGGGTTCTGACGTTATACTTTTTTGTCGATTTGTTCCTCTAATATTCTGATTCCCCGTTTTCATCATACTATTTATATATATTTTAAATTTATTTCAGAAATTAAGTATGCCACCAAATACAATAATGATGTGCATATGTTTTTAATAAATAATACTGAATTATGATTTTTTCGATGATTGGGTAAACTAACCTATGCATCCTTTATATTTATGTTAACTTGGTTTTTCAGCTCACTTGAATTCAGGGCCGTGTCTCATGCTTTTTACATTATCTGGAAAATGGAAATATATTATACTTGATATTGCTATGGCGTCTGTGAGCCCTATAAATTAATTTTATTTTAATGCCTAGGTGTTTTTGCAACATTGCTTAAATCACATAAATGGGACACATTGAACTCGGCTCGAGTGAAATGCTGTTATTATTCCATAATTCTGGCGATAGTTTGCATTATGTTTGTTAGAGTTCGAACCGGGCCCTGATCCCCAACCTGTCCGATATATTATGATTTAGGCCCAGCCCAAAACTTTGCTTTTAATTTTAAGCCTGGCCCGAATTCATAAATACGGCCCTGAAATTTGTTGTAAGCTATATATATTGCTATAAAATTAATAAGGAATAATTGAAGGTGGATTTATGGTGTGATATAATATATCAATTGTTTTTTTACGATAATTAAAAAATAAGTCTAATGAGATTTAAAATAATCGACTCTGTCCGGCCGATATTTATTTTATTTTCATGCCTGGCCCTTTTTTCGGGCGGGTCCGGCCGGGCAGGTTTTGGGGTTTCAACTTCCTCTCGGAATTTCTACCGGTGCGGGATTATGAAAATATATTTCGATGCTTAAAAAATTATAGCATTTTTTAAATTGACCCAATGTTTATAATACATATTAAAGTTTTTCTCGGACCTTGATTTTAATGTCCGATTCGGTTTTATTGCGCTAAGGTACGGCCTGATCCAAATCAAAATTTTTTAAGTTAGTCCGAACCGGTTTGATCCAATTTTTTTTAAACTGAATTCATGTAAATTAAAAGTTCAATTTGAATTTGTTTGTTTAATTTTAGTTCCTTGTCAAACAGGTTCCTAAAGAAAATTGAATAAAGTGTTAATTTCGACAAAACATCCTGATAAAACAATTAAAATTTCACCAACACCTTATTCTTCAGGGTTAATAATTCTATAAAGAATTTGTACAAAAGTGTACTACTTTACTAATAATAATGCACCAAAAATCCAAAATAATCATAATTTTATTAAATATATTAGAGCACGTTTTATAAAAATCATTTAAAAAGATAATGTAATCCAAATTTTTTACGCATAATCATTATTCTCCAAATATCACACAGCTCGATGTTTTTTCTTATCAAACTTTGTAAGTCAGCTATAAATATAATATTGATGTTAAAAAAACAAAAAAATCAGAAACAAAAAAATAAATAATAAATAATTATTTATATACATAAAATAGCTAAAGTGTTAACAAGCTTCGAATAATATTTTATTTTCAAAATTGATATGCCCTATTTAGGTTGAGGTGCCAAATATTTTTAGTAACCTAAATGTTGTTGTAAAAGCTTGATACACTCCTAATTTTTTTTCTTATCATTTGAGATAAAATCGGAGTTAGAGGTAAATTGAATATGAAAAAATTTTATTAGTTTTTTCTCTTTATGTATTCTCGACGTCGAATTTTGGCCTTTTTTTCGATTTTTATCTAGCAAATTAGCTGATTTCCGAGCAAATTCCGGAAAACAGATATATGAGATAAGGCTATCATATAGAATATTTCGATAAAGTGTCTTAATTTTCGGTTATTCCTCATTCATTTTTATCGAAGTGTGTTGGGCCTGCTGGTGTAAAGTTTTTTTTAGCGATGGCTCAACTTTCGGGGAATCCTTGCATTTGTTTTAAATAGCTGAACAAATTAAAATTGACACTTTCTATGAGGAAGGATGAGGCTTGCATCAATTTTGCCGTCACCTACGCGTACCGCTCTAATTTTTTTTTATAAGATTTTTTCCCTGAAAGACAGTTATAGGTTATTGGCCAATTGGTGTTTGATCTAATATTATGGTACAATATTACAAAATTTTTTAGTATCGTCTATTTCTATTAATTTCTCCCGAGGGACTTTACACTCGACTTCGTTAATGTTCAAACGTTTAAGCCCAACCTCCCCTATACAATTTCCTATTTTGTATTATTTCCAGCAACAAGTCTAATTCCCTTCGCCCATAACAACCCCGTTTTAATCTCTATTGAGGAACGCAAGGCTTTTTCACCATTAAACTCTACTGAAACAGCCACAGCCTTTTCTTAGAATTACAAGATTTATTTGGTGTCACATTCATCACCAACTTTATAAATCACATAAGGACTATGTCTATAATTACCACAGTATTTATCTATCCTCCAATCTATATATTTATATATATTAGCTGTTCACAAACATCTATACTTAGTAATTTTATTGGATTTCTTCATAATTTTCCTTTTTTTTTGGGAGATGTGTACCCTATATAATTTTGTCCTTCTCTAGCGAATTACCAAATTTATGCATATTTTTTTGACAATGTTCCTATCGACGAAGCAGCATTCGGTTGGCGTAATTACGGGGGGATTTATTTTATTTAGAGATTTGTGTCACAAAATTAGGGGTTTTATTCCTTAATTTATCCTGTTTTATTTTTATATTAATATGATGTTTATTGATTTTACTCTAGTTTTTGTTGCCACTAATACTTTACTTATACAAATTGCTGGCTCTTAAGTAGTTTTCTTGCTAAGCCCCGGGCCCCTTCATTTAACATAATCCAAAAAATAAATTTAAAACATTAAATCAGTTCAATCAAGTAAACTAAAAATAGTTGTAAAATCACAGAAATATAATGTTTTAACTTAAACTATTTAAAAATTTATAGCGAGATTTAAATTATAAATTTTAGTTTTTTCTTAAAGCTGTTTTAGAAGGCAAAATATGGTTTGCAATAAATTATTTAATAAATTAAACTTCCATCTAGTTTGCAACTTCGTTGTTCACGACCGATGCATGAAATCCGTGATTACCCCGTGTTCAACCATAGCCGCTAGTCTCATTCAAGTAAAAATCTTTTTATTTATTATGATGCTGAAGTTATTAAAATTTTGTTTTGTTTAAAAAATCAATTGCTTTTATCAAAAATTAATAGTAAAATTTTTGAGGTATCTTAAAATAAAAATGAGCCGGGAAAAAGTTGACCACACTAACTGAAATAGTTTTTAATACTGGCGATCTATACGTCAAATTTTGTAAGTCTGCTATATATATTCAAAAATAAACATAATATTGAAAACATTAAGTTTTAATTAAAAAAATATATAAAAAAATATATTTTATATTTATTATAACAGAAATGTTAAAATTTTAAAATAATAATATTAATTCAGAAAAAAACCTAGAAGTTTGGAAGCTATTATCAATATAAAGTGGATGTTGGAGCTTGATGTAAACTTAAAAATCCATTATTTCAAATGAGGGATAAAAATTAAAAAACAAGATTCAAAATTTATAATTTTTGGAATAGAGGCCGCAAAAAACATGGCAATTAATTTGTTTTGTCGTTATTTTGGTTTCTTAGATTAGTAAAGCCCAAATGTAGAAACAATGGAAAAAAATGATAAGGCAATCATTGTACATTAGTTGTAAACTTTCTTTACAAAAACAATATATTAAAATCTTTATTGGTTTTGTTTAAAAAAAATTTTATCTTGGCCGATCGTCGACACTTGTTTTCTTACCTACTGTTATTCACAGTACTATTGTATTTTTGTTATTTACTTTTTTGAGCTAAAACGTATATGTATGTTTAATTTTATTGATTTAGATTTATGTTACGTTTTTAAATTGTAAACACTTGAACTTGTTAAAAATTTAGAATTTAAGCTGTTTAATTATGATGATAAGAAATTTTTTTGAAAAATATCTAATTTTAATTAATTAGGCTTATAATTTCATTTATCCATATTAGTAAAGGTTTTATGTCAAAATTTTAATATCACAAAATTATTGCCAGTCTAATTACAGATAATACATCAATTAAGTATCTTTTATATATTGCTCAGTTAAAACGAATTTTCATAATTTTTTTTAAAATCAAAATAATATGTGCTATATTTAGATTTTTGCGACATATTTAGTTTTAGTTTTTTACTTTTATTCAATATTTAATAGTTTATAATTCTCTATACTGTATTTTTCGAAAAATTAATGCTGATTATAAAAGTAAATTGCAAATAAGTAAATAGTCCTTAAACATAAAGATATTGGTGTCAACCTGTTGACTTAGATAATTTATCTAAAAATTTGTTGAACATATATTTTTAAGAGATAAAGTTGTCCGTCTCGCTCTAAATTTCTCAGACCTGTGTAATAATATTTACACTATTTTTTTGTTTTCTTAAATTGTTTAAATTGTAGCAGAATACCTGTGTGGCTTTATTAGGAAATTAATTTAAGCCCATACAATTGCTCGAATTGGCCAAAAAATGTAAAGGAAAATTTGTGATAAGGCAACACTTAAAAAATTTATGAATACTTATATTAAACATAAGATTTTGTTAGAATTTTATAAGTCACATGGATGAATGTACGACTTGTATGTGTAAATGTCTCCGTGGTAGTTGGGACACGTGCAAAGTGAGTTTTTATTTTCGTGAAATTTTCAAAATTTTGAAAAATTTTATTTTGTAATAAAACCCATATAAAAAAGTTGCTAAATTTAGTATATTCACATAAAATGCTTTTTCTGAAATTAGAAAAAATTTGAAAAAAATTAAATTTGTAGAATTTTCATAATATGTATGAAAATAAAAACTCTTTTATGCCCTTATATACGATTTTCTCAATTTTTTATATTGAAGTAATGGAGGATAATGTAGGACATTGTAGCGATATCCTCATATATGCCCTTATCATCATTTGGAGGAGGACATAAGGGACTTTTGAGCAGCAACTAAAATGATAAAGATATAAGAGTCAACTAGGCAATCGTTTGTTTAACCATGATATCTGTTAATTGAAAAATATGTCCGCAATATATTTCCCGAAAGATGTTTTGTTTTTTTTTAATTAATTTCTTGTGTCCATCTTACAACATATCTCGAAAAAAATGTGGGATAGTTATCAGCATCTTTTTGTATAGCAACTCTTTTTTTAAAAATGTATCTCGTTTTTCTAGCGGTAGTTAATTAGAAAAAACTCCATGTAAAATGTCCTTGTTAGTATTTTAATTAATATATATACCCGAATAACACATAAATAATCTTCATAATTGAAAACAATAATAACAATAATATATAAAAGGGCCTTTTTGTCAACTGTCCCGTACCCGCTAATATTTTGTCGGGTTATTTTTAAAAACGCAATTCAAAACGATTTAGACCTGTGTGCCATTTTTCGGTCCAACACCAACAACAAATTAAGCTGGCTTAAAATTTGCCCACTTTTAGTTATATATATATTTATGGTACAAAATGTTTTGTCTATAATTAGGACACCACTTAGTAGTATTTGTAATTGGCAATATAATTGAAAGGGTCTGCCTTAATTTATGCACAATGCGCCATAACTGGGATCAATGAGACATTGACCCGACAAAATAATTTTAATCAATATATAAATATATATATGTATACTGTGTGCTTTACTAAAGAACCCATAAATTAGTTTTATGAAAATACACCATATATAATTAAAATTTTGCACAAAGGTTATGTTAAAATTGCCCACTTCTCTAAATATAAATAATTTTGAACCATTTACCACAGACCTTCGATTATTGAGAAGATGGAAGAAAATATATTTTTTTTTGTGTTCGTTGTTGAAACTTGTATAATTTTTTTCGCAAAATTTAAGAATTAAAAAATCTGTCTTAGTTTAATTTTTTGTTTGGAACCCATATTTGGAAAAAAGTATGGAGTATACTTCACCAATTTTTTATTTGCCAATTAAATAGAGTATGTGTTTAGCCAAGTATCTAGGTAAAATTCTGGATAAACAACTTTAGAAATACAATTTTTTTCTAACAAATTTCTGTCAAAATTTACTTTAATTATTAGAAATGTATAACATTTATGAACAGCATCTAATTTGAATTTTTTTGTTTAAATATTAGTACCCCATTGCTCATTGCTGGTCAGAACCGAGTCACTTCAAACGTAAGTTTTGTAACGTATGTCGCAAAAAATTGGACGATTCTTGGGCTGTTCGGTGTGAAAGTAATAAACATTTTTGTGACAATTTATATTCTCTTATTTAAATAAATTACTCAGAAAATGAAGTTTAAACCAACTCTTTATAACACAGGTACAAATATCAATGTCAGAAACGTAGATGAAAACATAAAAGAATGCATCCCCATGATGGCTTAATCTCATATATATTTTTCGTTTTTCTTAGTTTCTTCTGTCTTTGGCTCCTTAGTTCTGTCCATATCAAAAAAATGGCCTTTTTTGACCAAATTGACAGATCTAATTATACCTAAGAAAAAATTTAAAAATCTTTTTTGCATTTAAAAAATCCTTGTAACTTATATTTTTAATCACAAATAATGAAAAATAAATTTTATTAATATATCAAGCTCTTACATCGACATTTAGATAATACAAAATATTTCGCGTCCAAACATTAATACGACACGATATATTATCGATTTTTAATGAAAATATTATTTGAAGTTTAAATTTAACAGTTTACTATTGTGAATATTCAAAAATAAAATATGTTATTTTCGTTTTTGAATCTTTTTTTAGTTTTTTGACCTTTTTTTTCTTAAATTTTCAATGTTTATAACTGACAAAAGTTTGATTAGGAAAAACGGTAAATGGATTTGATATTCCAGATGGCAGGTTTAATCTCTGTTGTTAACTCATAACTCTCAAAAAATTGTTGACCTGTGTAATGTATCTATCTTAGACCTGCAGTTCTAAATCTGTGGCTTGTTATTGAAGAAATTTTATAGGAAAAAATTGAGCTCATTGGATTAACTTCAGGGTGGCTTTCAATTTTTTTGAAAATTATAGATTTAAAAAAAAAATTAGGAATATTTTAGGCCGTTAATTTTAAATTTCATTTTTTGAATGGAATAGGATACAGTTTAAGCTAATGAAATGAACCTTCATAAATTATTATTTTTGCTTTAGTATGTGATTATTACACCCATCTTGATTGTCAAGAATTCGTCGTAAACGATTGCAAGGATTGTGCCTCTTATTCAACGACAGAAGATGTTTTTGTTTTTATTTTTTATTTACAGTGCTCACTTCAATAATTTGGCACATGTTAGAAATAGAATGATCAATAGACACAAAAAATGTGACCATCTAACACTATTTTTTTGTTCGCGGTCATTAATAAAATGATCACGATCACAATTAAATGATCTCTGTCACAATTAAATGGCCAAGTTGATGATTTCATAAACATCACTAACTTGTGTGACTATATAGCCACAACATAGTGATATTTATCATGAAAACATCATCTTGGCCAATTAAATGTGATCGTGATCATTTGATTAGTGACAACGATCAAAAATATAGTAGCTGATGGCCACATTTTATGTGTCTATTAATCATTCTATTTCTAACATGTGCCACTTTATTGAAGCTAGCACTGTAATATATATTTGGGCAGCGTAAATTTTGCAGCTTTATTGTAAAATGTTAATTATCAAATTTTGTAGCTAATGTGAATAAAAAGAACGATTTGTGTTTTAGCATATAGTTTTTATTTATTTCAATCTAGGTGTAAGCTTTGAGTAAACTCATTTTTTTATCAAAAATTTTAATCTTAAACTCTGTAGTTTTAACTCTTTTAAAAACTTTCATTTGGCACATGAACAATACATGTTAGAGCTTGTTCAAAATTAAAAATCAGAATTCAAACTTTTTTTTTTCGTTTTATCAAATTGAAAACAATTTATCTTCCTATAAAAATAAATATTTAATTGTCGATTCAAGAATTTCTCGAGTAAATTAATCAAATTCTTTGATGGCTTATTATATTTTGAGACGGCAAAAAATGAAATTAGTTTATCCATTTTTTTGCTTCATTTGATTAACTTGATTTTTTTGAGCTTTATTTTAAATAATTCTTTTTTCTTTTGATATACAATCTGATTTTCTATGTATTTTTAATGTTCATTGTATAATGTCAGAAATGTCGCGTGCAATATCACCATTGGAGGGAAGGCAATCTCCCTTCGAATTCCAAATGCGCCCTGTGTAAGAAAACTTGTTGGTCTTCGGAGTGTTTAACCGGAATGCGATGTGATTGGTGTGGAATCACTGTAACAACATTTTTTCATTTGCAATAATTTTTAAAGTATGGACACGTTCAAAGTCAAATTTTGAAATAAATTTAAAAGTGTTTTTTTTTCTTTTTTAATTTGGTTAGCCAAAATGTGACCTTTTGCATCTATAGATCAGAGCATATAAGGAATTAATAATTTCGATCCTGAGTTTAAAAACAACATCTTGTCAAAAATATCAAACGATTTTGATCAGTTCTTTTCCTAGCATTATATTAGAGTTTAAACCGGTCCGTGAAATTCCGGCCCGGCCCTCAATTTGTTTTTTTTCCGGAAAATTATATATTACAAGCTAAAAAATTTTGGCTTTAAAAACCAATAACACTGACAACAAAAAAAAAAACCAAAACGTTTTTCGAGGGTTTTGTAGAGAATTTTTTGGAAACCCCCCGGGTTTGTTTTTTTTCCACCCCCTTTTTTTAACCCATTTAAAAAAAAAAAATTTAATTTTTTAAAAATTTTTTTAATAAAAATATAAAAATTAATTATTAATTTTAATTTAAAAAAAAAAAAAAAAAAAAAAAAAAAAAAAATACTTTATCAAACTCTTAATGCACATACGGGTTGCACATTTTTTTATATTACAAAAATATTAAACTTTTTTTTTATATTTGAACATATCACCTGATATTTATGGTTTTTCGTCCTTTTTTCAAATCTATATCTAATTTTAAAAAGGCTCACGATTTCTGCTTCAACAAGCTTCCCAACCAATGCGATTTTGGTATTTTTAAACCAATTATGCTTCCGCCGAGCGCCATCTCCATACCACGGGTAGAACTGCCCAAAGAGGTCATTCTTGGTATCAACCTCAAATCCATTCCTCTAAGTAAGGTTCCTAGTCTCAAATTTCACTAAAATTATATAATGTGCATTTTTAACGTGGCCTTAAGTGTGTCTTTGACATTATTTTTACATAAATATTAATATTAATTTTTGCCTTTAATTTCGTATCAAATACAAATAATTTCTTACGAACTAGATCGTCAAATTATCGAGGAACAATCCTCTTCCAGCAGCGATTACAAAACTAGCAAAGATGAAGTTGAATCGAGTGGTAACACGACCGGCAAAAGAGATAAAGGTGACAAAGACCGGAGTGATAGAGATGAAGGTATGGATGTGACATTTCGATAAAATTTCAAATAAAACTTTAAATTTTTTTTCACATTTTTAAAATGAGTTGAATAAATATTTTTTCCTAAAAATTGCTGATAGTTTAAATATGATACGAACTCCATATATCTTTCATTAATACATTACACAGAACAACAAATATCAATGTCACAAAAATAAGTTTATGAGAACATAAATGAATGCAATTCTATGATAGCCTTATCTCATATATATTTCCGTTTTTTAGCTTCTTCCGTCTTCGGCTCCTTAGATCCGTCTATAACAAAAAATGGCCTTTTTTGACCAAACTGACAGATCTTAATATATCCTAAAAAAAATTTTAAATTATCATCTCAAATAATGAGTAATAAATTTTATAAATATATCAAGCTCTTATATTAGCATTAAGAACAAAATATTTCGCGTCCAAACTTAAATGCGACACGATATATTATCGGTTTTAAATAATTTTATATAAAATTTGAATTTAACAGTTTAGCTGTTGTGTTTGTTTTTAAATCCTTTTTTTTTGACCTATATTTTTAAAATTTTCAATGTTTATAGCTGACTAACTAAGGTTGGTTAGAAAAAATGGTAAACGGATTTGAAAATCCATAAGATGGCAGCTTTGATCTCTGTAGTTAATTCGCTCTCAAAAATTTGTTGACCTGTGTTATTAAATCATTTTTTTTTATTTTTTTCCCATATTTAGTATTAAAGTTTACCTTCTACAGTCACAATAAATTAAATAGGTGTTTTAAGCTATTAATTTCTAGAGTAGAAGACTGAAAAAACAGGGAGGGTTAAATAAGATTTAATAAGCGCCGGTGACCTAGGTTTTATGCCCAGGCTCTCAAATAAAGCTTTGAATTTTTTAAACATCACTATTTTTAGTTGTTACCTTTTTTTATTTTGAATTTTAAAAGAATTTAAGCTATGGATATAATTTTCAGTATAAAACTTAAGTTAATATTGCATTATTTTTATATTAATTTTTGGCTCTCGTTTTTATAGTATTTATACCATTTACATGTTTGTTTATCTGTGCAATTTTGTAGGTGGTGTCCCACATCAGCATTTTTATAATACGTATCCTCAAAAATGAATAAAATTCATTTGTTTTAAATGTTTTATTTTTTCTTAGAAACTTTATCAGTTCGAGTCTACGACGGTAATACAGCTTACAAAAGACATCAAAATTTTCACACCATAAACATCCACAAAAATGCCACGGTCAACGAAATTATTGCAGCATCCCTGCGCACATTCCATCTCCTTGACACGCCCGATAATTATTACGCTTCCCTTATCACCCCAACTAATCAATCTACTGCTTCGCTTTTCAAAAATGGTCACACTTTACATTTATTTCAGTTTAAAAAATTTTGTTCCAAAAATTTTGAAGTATGATTTGTAAAGAGTATTAAAGAAGATTACTTATGGGTTTACCTGAATAAATTTTTGTTTTATTTTTAATATCATATTATTATAAAATTAAAATTAATTAAACTAATGTTTTGTCCTTTTCGGTACTAAAAAATTATATTTACTTTTTATATTTTTTTTTTGAAAAATGCCGTATATATAGGTATTTTATAATATTTGATTATGTTTTTAACCTTACATTTTGTTTTTAAGATAGAAATAACTTTAACAGTATAAACCTTATTTTGCTTGGTCATGTTTTTTGCAATTCATGTATTTACTTATCCCATTTACATTCGCTTTAAACATACAGACAGCACCGTGCCCATACTAAACGAAGATCCTATTAGGGACCCCGATCCGTTTGGGCAACTTAAACAAACCTTGCATCAAAGTCAACTTTCTTCTTCCTCCTACAATTCATCAATAAGTGCAACTTCAACGGTCGTTCCATTCCCTCTTACCACACCAACCTTTGCTTCCAATACTCCTTTGTCTCTCAATTCAACATCTCAAAATGCCTCAAATTCGTTCAACGCTCCAGGCCCTAAAACGGGCCAATCAAAAGGTAATATTTTTTTCCAAGAGTTCATAGGCTTTCCCTATTATTTTGGAGACGTACATAAAAATGTAAAATCATGCGTATCTTAATGCTTGGTGCAAAAATTAAAACGTAATAGGCACAACCAATTTTGCAACACATGCATATGGAAACACTTATTGACAAAAATTTTCACAAAACCAAATAGCATCTGGTTTTAGATAATTATATGCCTTATTTTTTAATACGTTCACCGTATTCTTAAAAGGTATAATGGATTAACATTTTTAGCAAGGGCAATAATTGTAATTTTTGCAAAACACTATAATTCTTAACCAGGTCTTAATTATTTTGTTATTAATGCGCAAATTATTTTGCATGTTAAGATGCATTTTAGAGTTGGATTGGTTAAAGAGTTTTGCTACAAAGACGGTCAAGTAGCAAATTATAAAGAATAATTACTGATACTAATGACAACTATACGATAGGAAAATAAAGTTATGTGCCATAATTCCTTTCCCGTTTACTGTTCTTCTTAATCTCGTCCAAAATTTATGTTACAAATATTGGTTTCTAAAAATTTTGCTATTTTTCTAAAATTAATTCTTTCTTCCCTTTAGGGTTGTGCAACCTGATTTTAAAATATTGATTAATTTATTTATAGCAATTTTAAAAAATGTTTTTGGAATTTGACCGTTTTTATTAGCAACTTTGAATAAATGAGAATTTAAACTGCACTTAAATACAAAATACTTTGCGTATATAAACTCAATCTTGTTAAAAATTATATAATTATTGACTTTAAAAGTAATATATTTACTTTTTGAAAGGGATAACGGCTCTTGATTTATCAAACGGTTTACATATTTAAAACGGATATCAATTAGTGATATCAGTACTTGGTAAAATTTTTTGTCTATATATGTTAATTTTTTTACATAATGTAAATATGGTTGTGACCTATTACGTTTTCATATATACCACCAAGCATAAATACACATAAATCATGGTTATTTAATACTTTTAAAATTAACCTTTTGGCGCCTTGCAAAAATGCGCTTCTAGTTTAAAATAGGATATTAAATTAAAAATTTAACATTTTACTTCGTTTGAAAGTAATTTATTTATAAAACATACCTTTTTTATTTAAAAATTAATTCTTTTTTTTTTTATTTGTATGGGCTGGACATTGTTAAAAGATTGTAGTTTTTATTGCCTAAAGTATAGTTTTTTTAGCCTTTTCTCTATATTGATAGCATTCGTTTCCTCTTTTTTACTTTATAATGTTTTTACAATAAAACATACGATTTATACGGTTATTTTACATTATTATGGCAGACAATAACGCTTCCTTATCGACCCCTACCGGAGGTCCGGTTCAGGTCCCAAGCACTTGCACAACTACCCTTCCCCTTGTCCCCTCTGGCGGTTCTTCCTCGGCAGCCCGGGCTGCTAGCCTCATCTTGCGAAGTCGGATTAAAGATCAGGACACAGGCACGGTCCTTGTTTACCCCGGTTTATTGCGGTATAACCTTGTTCTTACATTCAAAATATTTTTTTTTATAACTTACAGTCAACAAATATTTGAGATTTAGCTAAGTTCAGAGATCAAACCTGCCATTTTTGAGATTTTTAAATCCGTTAACCGTTTTTTAATCAAATTTATCAAGTCAGCTATAAAAATTTCAATTTTTAGAAAAAACAAAAAAGAACAAAAAAAATATTGAAAAAAAAATATTTTTGGATTTAAAACAGTTAAACTGTTACATTCAAATCTTACATAATAGAAAATTATAAACTCATAATAAAGTGGATCATATTTAGGCTGGGGTGTATACTGTATAATCTAAATGTTGATGTAAGAGATTGAAATTTTAAAAATTGTATTTTTCATTATTAAGATGATAAAATAAGTTACAAGGGATTTTTATATAAAAAATCTTAATTTTGTTCTTTTTAGGGTATTTTCGAGGTCGCAAGATCTGTCAATATGGTCAAGAAAGACCATTTTTTGATACTGGAATTGCCAGGCGAAAGAAACTACGAAAGACGAAAAATATAAATGAGATAAGGCCATCATGGGGATGTGTTTTTTTTATTTTCTTAATTTTTTTTACTAAAATTGATATTTGTCGACCTGTGTATTAAATATCTGAATTAATTTTTTAAAATTGTAGAGCTATCGAGATTTAGTGTTTATTTTATATAAGATTTTAAATATGTCTTACCGGTTTAAAAAATTTTTTGAATGCTTATTCATAAATTCATTAAACTTTTTTTTATCTAATAAATGTCTTTTCTTTAAAATAAGTGCACTAGAAGCAATTTTTGTTTTATCAGATGATTTAATTTATTATTTTGTTATCTAGCTTAAATACGAGCGAACCACAAAGCATTCCTATAGACACTATAATGTCGGTGCGACATCTAATTGCAAAGGCCCTTCCTCAATTCGGACTCCAAAATGAATCTCCAAACAATTTTCAGTTGGTTGAAATGATAACCGATAAAGAAGGTTAGGACATTTTTTTTTAATACAATAAATGTTGTTTTGTTCTTTCTATTATAAGTTTTTTTAAAAAATATTGTATATTTTGTGTAGCAATTCATTCAGGTCCACATATGGTTTTTTTCATTTAATCTACAAGCTTCACGAAATTTTATAATGTTTGTTTTTCAAATTTAAGGAATTAAGTTTTGTTTGGAATTTTTAAAGTTTTCCTATCTAATATCAAAAATTTTTCACATGATTTTCTTATTCTAAAAATAATTTCTCATTTCAAAGCTCATTTAAACCGAGACTATATGTTTCAATTTTAGTTGTTCAGCGTGTTATGGACTCCGAAGAAAAACCATGGCTACTATTGCAAAATATATCTAAAGTAACATATACTTTAATTTTTTTCTCTATGTATATTCTCGTCGTATTAAAATTACAGTTATGCCTAAAGGCCTTTTTATTCTTCTTGAGGGCTTCACATTTTTGAACTCTTTTTTGAGAATAAAAGAATATTGCAATTTGAGTGATTTGTTAATTTTTGAGTTGAAAAAATAAGAATAAAATTTGAAGCGAGTCTAAAATATCAAATTAATTTACAATTATTTAGTATTGGTAAATAAAGTTGGCCAAAAATTTAATTTTGATAAATTTGAGAGCCCACCTAAATTAAAGCTAACCAAAAAACAACTGAGTTTGAGCTCGTCGAATATTGTGTCTCCGTGTCTTCTGTTGAGGCTGGCTATTGGCACTATGATTGCCTAGGCAATGTGACCCAATCTGATCACCATTTATAGGTGTTGAGGAAACCGTTTAATTTTCGAATACCCTATATCCAATCAAAAAATATTTTATATAATCTGACCTTTAAATTTTATATTATTCATACTTTCTTTCAAAATAGGAATCATTGCATAAAATGCGGATGACAAGGTTTTACCTCCAAGATAAAGATGACCCACACGGGAAAAGTGTAACACTTTTTTTATGGAACCTTCCACCATCATTATCTCAACGATACTATGAAACCATAATCATGAGCATCTTAGATAAATGTAAGAGTTATGATTTTTAATCCATTATTTAACACACCTACAAAAAATGCCATAAAGTAAAGTATTACCTGGTATTATAGTAGTATCCTATGTATTTTTTACAACTCCAATTGCCTTTTTTTAAAATCTTGTCAAACATCTGTTATAGTTTGCATAATTTTAGATTTAAAAAAAAGTCAACTTGGCCATTTTAACTCACATTTTTTTTAAAGATTGTATAAATTGTTTTAATTTTTTTTCACTGGTTTAAATAATAACTAACAATTAAAACCTCTAAAATTAAGATAGCAAGAAAATAATATGTTATTATTAAAAATTGATCATATTTGATGTTAAAGGCCTTCAATTTGTTATTATGTTAAAACTATAAAAATTAATCAAGATTATTGAACTAATATTTAGCATATTATACGCTGTATATAGTTAAACTGTTATTTAAATAAATGTTCAGTGTTTTTTAACTTTTAAGCTCATTTTTCTAACAGCTACCTCAAAGTTTTCAATATATATTATATTTATAACATTTTTGATATATTATGTATGCCGAAAATATAAAATAGCACTGAAGTACAAATGCATCGGGCCGATCTATTACGAACATGGTAGCCTAGTAATGACTTACGATTCCAAAGAGACGGCTCTTAAGGCATTTAATACGCTTAAAAATGCTTCGTGCGAAGGCAAAAACCTTTCTGTTCTCCTATTACCTAACATACACGTAAAACGTTTTAACTATTTTTTGATTTTTCGCTAAGGGGAAAACAGGGCCGGTCCTAGGTGGCGCTCCCAATCAAATTGCTGACAGGCGCCAAAAACAGACTTTTTTTAAATATATTTATATAAAAATCTATTTTATATTGGCAGCAATGCTTTTACGGGATTTTCGGTCCGGGTATATATATAAGCAAAAATTTTTAAATTTCTTTTTTTTATTTCTAGTTTTAACTACTATATCGGTAAATAAGAGTAACTAAAATTAGCTTACTAAAACTACAACCATCTTTTCAAATCCTTTTTTTTTTTTTTTAATTTACCATATTTGCGTTCTTAAAAATGCTAAAAGTCGCAAATGATTAAAACATCAAAGGTATGGGCGATAAAAATAATTATCCTGGATAAGGTAATGATCTGTAAGATTAATTTGAGTTAATAGGCAAACCATTTTTTATTTAAAAAAATACCTCTTTTCAATTTGCAAAAAAATTGATTTGAATTTCTAAATAATAATTTTTTAGATAAAATTAAAAGAATTTTGTTTTATGTTATTTTTTTAATTTTACCTCGGCAAAAAAGGGCTGAACGATTTTTTTGTTTATAACATTTAGCAATCTAGCGGTTGTATATATTAATTTTTCACTATCGATAATGTTAAAAACAGCCAACAAAATATAAAATTTCTTTTTTTTAAGCCGAATTTGAACGCCCCCCCCCCCCCCCCCCTGTTATAAGCTAGATATGTTTACTGCATCAAATTTGAATTTAGTTAGACCCTTTTCATACATTTTTAGGTTTTTTGTCGCAAACTAAAAAGTGTCAATTTATTTTTTTTGCGGTTTGGCAGAATAGAAGCCTCTGAATTTTGGATGAAATAAACGAAAAAAAAATTGAAGAAAGAATTTTAACGGCATTTCTGTTCATTTATTACTATTATTAACTTATTTCATTTTATTTTAATATTGATAAGCGTTTATATAAATTAAATTATGATCCTCTAAATATGTTCAAGTTTATTGAAGCTATTAAATTTTTATTTGTCAATGTTAACTTTATAGAACTGTTCTACCCAAACATACTTTATAAAATATCATATTTATTCTATACGCATTAGCCCTCTCAGATTCCTTCAGGTATTACACCGCTTCTAGTCTTCGTAAACGTTAAAAGTGGTGGCTGTCAAGGCATGGGCCTTATTTCCTCCTTCCGGAAACTTCTTAATCCACATCAAGTTTTTGATTTGGAAAACGGTGGACCACTCCCAGGGTACCATATTTATTTTATATGGTGTTCATAGTCGAATTTTGAAATAACAAAGGTGTTTTTTTAGTCTGTCGCAATTTAAAAATTATCTAAGTGTAATATTTTGCATTTATTAATCCATACGATTAGTACATAAGTATCAATTCGTAATTTGGTCTAGTTTATAAGTATCATATTGTTCAAAATGGATTTGCTCCTAGTTTATAAGTATCATATTGTGCAAAATAGATTACGCCTTTGTACGATTTTATAATTTTTTGAGTATAGATTCAAATTGTTTTTTCACAATTTTTTTTTCTGAATTATCATAAATTTGATAAAATTTTTAAAATAATATATAACTCTAGAACCTTAGTCATTTTTATAAGTTTATTTTAAAAGGTTATACGTATTTCGTAACGTTGCTAAATACAAAATTCTCATATGCGGTGGGGATGGCACTGTCGGCTGGGTCTTGTCCTGCCTCGACAATGTTGGCCAGGAGTCTAAGTGTGAAAACCCGCCTTGTGCGGTTATACCCTTGGGAACAGGTATCAGCAGTTTTCTTTTATTATTTTATGCATGTAAGTTTTAGAAATTTGGTTATTTCACGGTAGTTTATGCTGTTGAGGATTTACTTGTTTTGTGTAAAATTACATATAGATTAATTTTTATAATCTTTAAAGATTTTTTAATCTGAAACAAAGCTTACAATACTCCAGAAGCTCGAATTCTGTGATTATTTGTGAGGTGAGCTCACATTTGTCATTTATCAACATCGAATTTTTGCCAATTTTTCTTTAAATTTTATAATTAGTGGTATTATTTAATTTTTTCACAGTCATAAAAATGTTACAATATACAATTATAAAATAAGAAAAGTACCACTAATATTGTAAGGAGTTGCGTGTTTACATATTTTTTTCAACTCAAAATGAGTAAGCTCACCACTTTGAGCCATATTCTGATTAGAAGGTGTATAGAACCTGTGAAAATTTTTAGGAAATGATCTCGCTCGTGTACTCAACTGGGGACCAGGATATACAGGCGGTGAAGATGCGTACAGCCTTTTACGGGACGTTATCGAAGCCGAAGAAGTTCGTCTCGATAGGTCAACCAGCGTTTTTTTTTTTTGGTTTTTGTCACCCATTTTTTTTTTAAATTATTTTTGATTATAATTATAGTTGTACCTTTTGTTATGTCTAAAAAATTAATATGACAGTAATAATAATACGATAAATGATTTTGTATGATCAAAACATCTCCATCTTGTTATATAAATGTTACATATTGGCTTCTTATTTTGTCACTAGATTTGTATTTTTTGTAATTTCACCTTTTTTGATATTCATAATTATTGTGTTTTTTTATTTAACGAAAATAATTATCAACTTTAGATGGACGTTGGTATTTCATCCAGATGACAAATACACCGACGATTCCAAATACATAAATTGCTTGAACAATACGCAGAACACTGAAGATAATACTCAAATCTACATTATGAATAATTATTGCGGTATCGGGCTCGACGCCGACATCTCCCTCGATTTCCATATGGCACGGACGGAAAACCCAAGCAAATTTAGTAGCAGGTGTTTGCACATTCATAGCCATATTCACTATATTGCTGGCCAATTCTTTATGTTAGCAGTTTTATTTCGGAAACACTATATTTAGAATTTTGATTTTTTTACAGCGTGTATTGTAAATGGTCCTTTGATTATACAACTCTTCATAGTGTGAATTATACAAGTTTAATTTTTACCCTACATGATTTTACAGGCTTCACAATAAAAGCGTATACCTTAAAATGGGCCTGCGGAAAATGATGAAGCGTAAAGTGGGCCGAGACTTACAAAAAGACATAAAACTCGAAGTTGATGGCAAAGAAGTCTCATTGCCACCGGTCGAAGGTCTCGTCATTCTGAATATTCTCAGGTTATACCCACAATGTTCTTTTTAAGTTTATCCTTGTACTTTTTACCTATTCATTTTTATAGAAAATATCATATTATTGTGAATTTTTTAATTAACAGTCTAAGGTCATTTTTGAAGGATAAGGATTTTTTTAAAATTGAGACGGGCGCTGGTTTTTTGAATATGTCTTCTTTTATATAAAAAAACAATTATATCAATAAGATTTTTATTTAATGATTGCTTATACTTTTATAATTTAATTGGTGTTTATTAAAATAATTTTTATAAATTACAAATTCCTTATTCTATTATACTCGCACATACAAAATCTTTCGATTCTTTTGCAGCTGGGGTTCAGGGGCCAATCTTTGGGGCACGGAAAAAGAGGACCATCAATTCCACAAGCCTACGCACTACGACGGGATGCTGGAAATCGTGGGTGTTAGCGGTGTCGTTCACATGGGCCAAATACAAAGTGGGTTGCGGTCCGGGATTAGGATTGCTCAGGGCGGACATGTGAGAGAACGCTTTATGAACTTGAGATTAATTTTACTAGATAAACATTACATTTAGGGAATAATTTAAAAATAGTTTGTGTTTTAATATCAAATTAATTAACCAATAAAAAGAAGAAGAATTAAAATCTTTTTAGCACACTTAAACCAAATTAGAGTTCTAATAATTTTAAAGTACCACGATTTGGTTTATTGAATTCTAGTGTGATTCAATTTTAAACTCATTACTTAATATTATGTCAACTAGCAGTTGTGCTGATGTTAAATAAAAATTAACACCTGATAACATGACTTATTTAATACGATATAAAAATAAATATTGTTAGATCAAATATCGGCTTTATTGTATGTCTATGGCGAAAAATAAATATTTTGTATTTTATCCGTTAGTAAAACGTGTTTTTGTAACTTAAGTCAAATATTAGATATTCATTTGTACTCATAAACTCTATCTGAATAATATTTTGATATTAATACAAATTATTAAGTACACAATATCTATCATTTTATATCTACTTAACACATATTTTAAAGATACGCATTACAATGTTCACTGAAATCCCGGTTCAGGTAGATGGTGAACCTTGGCTTCAACAGCCCGGCCAATGCGTTGTCCTCAAATCTGCGCTCAAAGTTAGCTATCAAGATTTAGACTTTATATAACTTGAATTTTCTTATAATACACAACTTTGCTTCTCTGTAAGATTCTATACATATTTAAGGGCACGTTTAGGTGTCGAATTATGAAATAACAAAATATTTTCCGTTTACTTTTACTTAGTATTATTAAAATAAAAAACATATTAAAAAACCGAAAATATAGGTAATATCTTGCATCTTCCTCTTCTAAACGATTAAAAGTTGCGTAATAATTGTTCTATTGACCTTACTTTAAATTAAAATACTTTTAACAATTTTTTCTAATCGCATGTGTTGGGAAATAAAATTTCAATTTTGATTGCATAAACCAAATAAAATCACTTGAATTTTATAGTAAATTTTTCTTTCCCCTTCCCACACAAACTATAAATATTTTATTAGGCTGCCATGCTTCGCAAGGTTAAACACCACAAGTCCTCAAACGCGACATCGGCTCATCACCATCACGGCTCTGGTGTTCACAGTAATGCTTCCACCCCCGTAACAGCTGCTTGCTCCGCCCTGGCCCCTTACCAATCCTCAAATCGAATGCTCGTACCTTCGGCTACTGCTGTAAGTACAAACAACGATTCTACGCTAACCCCTTCTTCCACCCAACAGGGGAATCATATGTCGCTGCAGCACAAGAAGCAGCCCGCCTCGCCAGCCACCCTCACGTCCGAACAAATTGCCAATCTTACGGCCAACGTTTATCTCGGCCCTACCGGACCGACCCCCGACGTTTCGCCCACCACACGATTCGGAAGGACTTCGATCAACGTGGGCCAGGGAGATCAGCAAATTCTTTTTGATGAGTAAATTATATATATATTTTTTAAATACTTTTAACTTCACGGAATTTTCGTTTTTCTAAAACCATAAATAAAAGGGTCAAAAAATATTGGGTGAGCCTCTTTTTAGAATAAAAAAAAATTTGCCACTACTTTAAAAACACTTATGTAAACCATAGGTTTGGTCAAACTAGTTTTGATTGCTAATTAAAAAAAATTTTACTCAATGTCTCATATATTTAATTATTTGGTATCGAAAAGGGAGATCTCCCATTTCCGTGGTATTGTGCATCTATAATATAAAACTTGAAGGCGGAAACAAACATTTAAAAACATGTTTACGAGACCAAAGTTGAGATTTGAGAGCTGGCCCCGTGACTATCCGCCCGAAAACGGGCTGCCGAGCTTATTTTTAACATTTTATTTTGCTGCAATAAACATTTTTGGTAATATTGGGGGTTTTGTCATAATTTTTTTTTTGGCCTAGTATAAATCTAGAGTAAATCATTTAAAATTTTGAGTAAATAACTTTTTAGCTGTTTATTTACTAAAAACCTAAATAAGCTATGAATCTTTTGAAAATTTTCATGTAATTTTTTTTCTAAAACTAAATATTGTGGGGATATTAACCCCGGTATCTTAACTGCAAAGAAGTTTTTTACAAAACTCTATTATCTTGTCTGTCTTTAATTTGCTTTCTGGTGTTATTGAGCAAAATGATTATAAGATATTACAAAACTTCCTATATATCTCATTTTATACTATTTCTCCAATTTACTCCAAATCACCATTTTTTTTTAACCATCAAACCCCAAAAAAGCAACTCCATTCCACATGTCAACAAATTTTTGAGAGGAGTTAACTACAGAGATCTAACCTGCCATCTTAGGGATTTTCAAATCCTACCGTTTTTTCTAATCCAATTTAGCCAGTAAGTTTTTAACATTGGAGATTTAAAAAAAAAAGGTCAAAAAAAACAAAAAAGATTAAAAACAAATATAAATTGATTTTTTTTTGCATATTCGCAGCTAAACTGTTAAATTCAAACTTCAAATAATATCTTTATTAAAAACCGATAATACGTCGTGTCGTATTTAAGTTTGGATGCAAAATATTTTGTATTATCTAAATGCTGATGTAAGAGATTGGTGTATTAATAAAATTTATTTCTTACTATTTGTGATGATTTAAGTTACAAGGGATTTTTATATAAAAAAAAGGATTCTTAAATTTTTTCTTTCTAGGGTATATTAAGATCTTAATTTGGTCAAAAAAGGCCATTTTCCGTTATGGACGGATCTAAGGAGCCGAAGGCGGAAGAAACTAAGAAAAACGGAAAATATATATGATATAAGGCTATCATGGGGATGCATTCTTTTATGTTTTCATAAACCTTTTATTTGTGACATTGCTATTCGTTGATCTGTGGTATAACAATATGCGAAATCTTCATGCCCGGTCCGCCCGTATATAATAAAACTCTTATGGCCATTCGGCTAATTTGGGCTAGTTCAACACAAATTTTAGCTCGCTATGCCTGGTTTGGTTTAAGGGTTTTAAAGGATTAATGTATACATATTGGAAACACCCGATAGTTTTTATATATTTCAGCCGGATCCATTAATTTTCCGGGCTAGCTTTTACAATACGAGACCTACTAAAAAACCTTATATTGTGTACATTCAAAAAATATATAACAATTTAACTTAAAATTATAATGTTATTAATTCTATGCCGGACAAATCTCTAAATCCTTTGTACTATGTTAGGTCAATCTCATTATTATATTTTGTTTTATTAAAAATTGAATTATTTTTCGGGCTTTATACTGATTAGTTGTCTGGTCTGGCCTGAATATTGCCATGGGTAAAAGTTGCCATTTCCGTGAGGATAATTTATTTAGAGTAGTAAGAGTTTTTTGTCGAATTCAGAGGGCCCGATCTGAATTTTTTTAATACTTTAGGATTGAGTTACCTGGCACCTTTCTTGAATCGAACGTTGGCTACATCTAATAATGATTTTATTTTCAGCTAAAATCTTTTTTAAATTACAATATTTTACATGAAAAGCCATTTTTTTTTCTCGTAAGCTCCAAAATTGTTGTATCAAGACTATAATTCCCCAAAATGTTCCATGATTTTTATTTTACTTTTGTGCGATAGATTTTGAGCTTGAGACTAAAACCACCCCCGCCCCCTACAGGCCTGAGCACAATATTGTATTATTAGGCTAAGTTAGGAAAAATTTGTGATTTGTTGGCCTTTTTTTCGTTTCAATTAATCTCATTCATATTTGATGCATTTTTTTAATATGCTCATATTCGTAATAGTCGATGTTTTTTTTATTAGATTAACTTCAAGCTGTGATATATCGACAAGTGCCAAAGTAAAGCGTTCAAACACGCACCCGCCAAAGATATCTCCGACTACTCCCTATAGTTCGGGTGGTGACCATCAGTCAATTACAACGACAGCAGGACATACCCCTTCGTCTTTGAGGTCCGTACTTTCTCATCCGCCAAGTAGTGGCACCGGTAGTCGAGACAAAACCTAAATTGGGAGGGCACCAATTAGGCCCATAGATTCCTCCGGGGTATGTAATTAATATGTAGATAAACTTTTCACTTGATTCCTGCATAAAATTTAGCTTATAAATACATTTTGAAATTAAATGGAAAATCACTTACTTTTATATGGGTACAATGGGATTTCACGTTTACCCAAGCGGCGCTTTAAATTTTTAATTAACAGTTTTGATGTGCAAGATATTTACATATAATGACACACAAAATGAAATGAATAAAAAATTGTATATTTATACATGTATAAGAGAATCATATTTAGGGCCTGATGTCGGTTTAAGTCGAGGCCTGAACTTTCTATCGGGACGGGTGGGCCTAAAAAAAAATTGGGCCGGGCCTGATTGATTTTTTATAACTCATAATTGCCTTATTGCTTTTCTTGGTAATAAGGACTAAAATATACAAATTTCTTATCACATTATAAAGTGAGTTCGACACACCGAATCAATTAGCGCTAAATATACAGCTTAAAATATAAAATTTACGGACCGGTAATATAAAATTTGGGCCGGGTCGGGCCCAAAATTGAAAATAAAATTGCCGCGCCTGGTCGACCAGCAGGTTCGGACAGGCCGGGCCTGATCCAAATTGAAAATGTTTCGGGCGGGCCGAGCCGGTCCGGTTTAAACTATAATATCATACTCCCCATTATTTTATTGAATATATAAATCATCTATATCCTATAGTGTTATTATTTAGATGAAAAACCAACTCCTCAGTATTAATGCCTCAACCTCTTTATCTCATGGCGCCGTGATACACACTCAACAAACTATGAAACCAAAACTTTTCTTTTTCATTTGTTCTCATTACAAATACTCAGCTTACTTCAGGCCTTTTAATAAAGTTAAAATAAAGCCTGGCAATATTTAAAAAAAAATTTACCTTTTTGTCCCAGTTTTTATACACAAAAGGATGTTAAGCCGTTTTTTTAATATAGTTTGGAACTACAGAGACATATGATATATTTTTGGTATGTTTTTAGTTATATAATATATATAAGCTTCTTCCTATTTTTATGAATATATGATTTTAAATTATTAAATGCCAAGTATTTTTAAACTCTCATAACAAACCTTTTTTTCCACGTGGCTTAACAAATATTTATAATAAATTAGATAAATTTATTGGGGCAATAATTTTTCTGTGACCATTTTATTAAAGTTTGTAATGTATTGTTATCAATCTCTATAAAATTAATCGGGCAATTATGTAAAAATAATTAAATTTAATATTGCCTGTTTATATAAAATTGCCTAGAAAATATTAACCCTATTAGTAGAAAGAAAATAATTTTTCGTTTATAATTTTTTTGATTTGATATAAAGACAGATCCAGCCTTTAATGTCTTTACACATCTTAATATTTAAAAAAAAAATAAGTTTCTTTTGGTTTTTTTGTGCATTTTGTATTTAAGTAATTAATACGCCAAATGGCAAATTATAAAAGTTTTATGCCCTTCATTTGCTATATTTTGTTTGTATTGAAATTCTATTAAATTTTTTAGGATAGGAGCGCATTGAATAGTTATTTGAATAAGAAGTTATAATTTCCCCTTGCCGAAATTTTTAAGCTGGTTCACCTTTGGACCTTTCACCTGATTATTACAGCCCGGCTCAGCACGTTAATTGGTATATTTTTTATATTGGCCATTTGGCCGTTTAAAATCGTGTCGTTAGAGAAATGATATAACTTAAACTTTAAATTGTTGCCCTCTAAAATCGACTGTAACTTCAATTTTTATTCATAGTTATGCAATACTATAAGTACATAAGCTCCAATTTCCAAATTCTGTATAACATATCGACTTCTTTATTTTGGCATGATTTTTTAATCGAGTTGAAATTAAAATATTATATATGTTAGAAAACATTTTAGTTGTTTTTTTTTTTACAAAAAAAATATTTTTTTTGTTTTTAGTTTTTTATTTGATTTTTTAACATTTTTTTATGTTTTTGATGTTTCATAAAAACGGTACATGGTATTAAAAATTTATGATTTTAGGATCTGATTAATAATTTATATATATTAATAATTAGTCGAGCTGTGTAAATTTTAAGGTAATTGAAAAACACTCATTGACATTTTTTTTAAACCACTAATAGGGTTAAGTCTCCTTCCTCTAATTATGTTCGTATTTAAATTTTACTATTTAATTTTTAAAATGTCGTATGGTAGTAATACGCGCATTATAATTTTGCCCAAAATTTACATATTTGCCCAACTAATATATTTCATATTAATTAATTCGTGACCTTTGTTAAAAATTTACATTATGTGAGCTTTCTCCTTTAAAAATAAATCTTTTATATCTAAATTTATTTATTTAGTGAAACTTTAGTCAATTATAAATAACTATAAAACCGTTGATTTCCGTAAGCTTTAAAATTAACAATAACTTGAGTTATAAAATATAAGTTATAGTTTTATTGAAATAATTTGTGAGAATCTTTATTTTGGCATTTTTGTGGCCTTTGAATGTTATATTCAAGCTGAAATTTTAGTGCCCGAAAAAATTAGTATTTATTCTTGCTCCTTTAAAATTTAGTACTTGAGTTGAATTACTTGTAAAATTTCACTAATGGTGTTCACACGGTTGGATTTTTTTATCCTTATTGATTTAGCTAAATTTGACAATTTTTAAATTTTATTGTAATTTTACCCTTTGGGCGCCTTCAAACCTTAAAATAGTATACCCAGCTAAAAATAAAGGAAGTCAAATAATATTAAAATGATAAAATAAAATTTAATAAATCTTTATTTTAACATATTTTGCAAAAAAAATAAACCTTATTTGTTTTTTATCTCTTTTACAGAAAATTTTTTTTATTAAAAATTTGCAGGTTTAGATGCACCCTCATGAGGATGGTTGGCTAATGTAAACTAGCTTAACAATCGTATTTTCCTTACCATATTTCCATACTTTTTTAAATTGTATACTCCTTATTTTAATTAATATATTTGACATTTTTTACAATTATATTTTTATGATTTTCTAAATAAAATTATAATATTCGCTCTTGCTTTTAATACAAACATTTACAAATAATTATACTAAATAAAGATATCTGGTAAGTACTTGATGTCCTATTTTATAACACATTAATTGTTTTTCGTTATAATGTCAAACCCCCGTTCTGATTTATAAAGAAACAAAAGTTGTAATTAATAATTATGTAGTTTTTTTTATTTTTTTGACTTAAGTTATTTTTTAAGATGCAATCAGAAATTTTAATTTAAAATTTTTGTTAAAAATAAAAATTAATTTGGGCAAAGTATATATAAACTTAAGCTTGAGCAGCTAAAAATAGAGTAAAATTGACTGAACCAGGAAAATCAATTAAACGATTTTTGCAAATTTAATGAGACTTTAACCAATTTTTGTGTATAGTATTGGATGTGGTTGCGTAAAACAATAAATTGTTTTGAAAAGAGAGAATTTCATCATCCTATTGTATAACATTATCCCGACCGATTTAATTTTGTTGATATGCGATTTAGTCAGATTTTTATAACTAATTGAAATTTATATAACTTTTCCTGCTATGATAAAAATTCGATGCTTCACATGAACATTTGAGGTTGCGGACAAACTTAGATATAATTTCACGATATTTTTTCCATATAAATATTATAATTTTTTGCAGAAATACGTCTAAAAAATACGGCGGATAATTAGGATTTACTTAACAATCACTCCAAAATATTTTCGCCATTTAAATCTATATCATTTGTGTGAACTCCGGAGGTTTCCGGCGGATATTTAGGATCAACAATTATTTCAAAATATTTTCATTTAAATCTATATCATTGTGTGAACTCCGGAGGTTTCACCTTGTCGAACCCCTGTTGGGCTTAGTTTTATAAGACGCGCGAGTGTGGCTTATGGCCATCATTTTGGGCACAATCATAAATCCACTCTGGACGAGTCGCAAACACAGGAGGAAAAGGATAATAGTTAGGGGGCATGTGAAAATGGGAAGAGAAAAGTACAGGATGACACCTAGGACGTAGAGGATGAGGGAAAGGACTATATTGATTTGCATGTTTCGAATTTCGGGAAAGGCTTGCGATAAGCTGAGGTAGACTTGCGAAGTATTGATCAAGATGAAAAAGATAACTATGCCCTCGAAAAAGAGGTTAATAGCAATGCCTGTATTGGTTGGGTAGGGCGAACTATATTCCTTAACGTATGGTGGGCTTAGAGAAGTAATAAATTTTGAAGTGCTCGGTTCATTGTGAATAGTTATGACCGATTGAATGCCTATGGTGACAGCATTGCTATAACTAAGCATATCTAATAATAAGGGTCAAAGAAATGATGAATTATATAAAAAATAAAATACAAATTTTTAATAAACATTTAATTTAGAATGGATATTCAATTTTCCTAAAAAATGCACACATATTTTTAGATATTTAAGATTAGGTGCCCATAGGATTCGAAATTTATTGATGGCAGATTACAAAAGATTGACCCCCTTCCCTTTTTTAGAGTTTTAATAATTTTGGGTGGCAGGTTTTCAATTAGGCCGTGCAAAGTGAATTC
Organism: Acutogordius australiensis; assembly: GCA_030555515.1. Taxonomy (NCBI): domain Eukaryota; kingdom Metazoa; phylum Nematomorpha; class Gordioida; order Gordea; family Gordiidae; genus Acutogordius; species Acutogordius australiensis. The sequence continues at coordinate 28,262,229 of CM060243.1, forward strand.
TTATTTTTTGCAAAATTTTTAAATTTCTAAAAATTAAATTTTATAAATGAGCGCATGCTATCAAATATGCGCCAAATTTAATTTAAGCACATAAAACACTTTTTCTGCGATAAAAATTTTTTGAAAAAAAAATAAATAAAATTTTAAAAATTTTACGAAAATAACGTGTTTTTAATTGCAATTTGTACCTGAATTGTGATCACCAACAATGCAATAAAAAGTGCCCGTCGTTCGATGCTATACGTAGTTTCGGAGATAATTTTATTTACACGCATCTTGTGAATCATGATAAATTGTGTTCCCAGGATAGATCCAAATATGGTAGCAACCGAAGCTAGGCAAAAAAAGGATGCAGACCCACAGACTTTTGGTGATCCTGATTGAAGAAAGTAGATAAATTGCTACGATACCCATTCCGACGCCTAAAAAGCGTAAATAGAGCAACGGTCTAAATTCTAGTCTCTAGGGTAGAGCGTCATACTTGCACATATAGTATACTAGGGCAAACAGATAGGAGGCTAGTTTACATGCGGTAGCAAAATGGATAAAATTGTACCAATTCGAGTAATTATCAATGTGTCGAGACTTCATGGCCACGCATGCGTCGCGTTAATAATTGGGCACTGTACATCAGGCACTCCCGGCAGCCCTGGTCGAAATTGGATTGTCGATCATTCCTAAATCTCGTGATGCCTCCACTCAAGTTGAGCTAAACGACAATTTCGTCAGCTTCGCACGCGTGTCAAGTCCAACAACAAGCACGCTTCGATGTGATTGGAAATTGTCGCGTTCGCGGCAACAAACACGATGATTTAGGGGCATTCCGGTAGCTATCAAATTTTATGCCTCGCCATTCAAAATGTGACGATATTAAATTGATAGATTCGTAATCCGTAGTAATTCCGTCAACTAAAGTGCCATTATAGGAAACATTATCCGTCTTCTGATTCATGTTGCCTTTAGAACCGACACACTGTCACAATCTCTAGGTTTCCTTCAGCCGTGTACCAAAAATTTCACGGATAGGACTAACGCTCCTTTGACCATCAAATTCAATCTTACCCGTAATGCCGTAAAACGAGACATTTTCAATGAATGGCAGCATGTCTTGGCCCTTAATACAGCTTTTAATATTACGGAGCCGCCCATTTGAAGCACCTGTAAAATTTGCACATTTGTGAGAAATCATGGAATCCAAAGGCATACATGGAAGTCGTTTTTGCATCGATAGAAAGAGCAATCCGTTTATCAAAGCTGTTCAAAACTCCGAATGTCATGTTGAGGTTCAATTTTTTTTCTGCGCTGTTAAATAGGCCCGACGGCGAAAAAGTTGCCATTAGGTTAAACAAGCTTCCAGCGTACAGATTTTTGAATGTGGATGCGATGTACCTAAGCCATGGGTGCCCCGCTACTTTGCTATCCAAGGTTTTATTTATTAACCATTGAGGAAAAATTGTAAGATCGCGACTGAAATCATACACTGATATGCTCCCTGCTACGAGGTCGGTTAAGTTATGCCGCGCGATATCAGTAATGTCTGGCCAGGTATCTAATCCTGTAAAATATTTAAGTGCGATATACGAACGGGAAACTTTGTAATTAGGGATGTGGTATATTCGGCATATAAATAACCTAGTTTACCAAGAAAAATATTTGGTTTATACGCGTACTAAAAAAAGGTTAACAAAAACCCAACGATTGATTTTATGGTTTCCCGCATACCTTTACCCATTAAGTGGCCCCCCATACCCGTTTAGAGACTTGACTCTTTTAAACTGAGTATATTGGTCGACAGGTCTCGCACACCGGCAATCTAGGTTTTTAGCCTAGACAGGCATATCTGCCCCTACTGCCTAAGCAGGACACTTAACAGCTTCAAAGTGAATGGACACGTGAGCCATTTTTTAAAGACAATAGCCGTCTATGCATGGAATCGAACCCATTTCTGCGTATATGAGAATTTTTACCACTAAGCTGAGCTACTCGAATCCTAAAATAATTAGTTCTGCAGGAGCCTAAAAAATAGTTTGATTATAAAGAAATAATTAAGTTGATGTTTATAATTTAATACTACAATCAGGCAGATAACGCACTAAAGCCGTGTTGAAAATAAAAAGTAGATATTGGATATAAAAGATCATACTAATCCGCCTTTTATAAGGTTATAAGCACATTTTGAATATTAAATGTTTTTAAATACATGCGATATCGTTGTACAAATTTTTACATTTATTTTTTACACAATATAAATGAACATATGTTCGAAACTATTATGCTTGAAAATTATTAATTTATTAATTTATTTCTATTATTATTGGCTATCCTATGTAATTTAAATGATGAGAATTATACTTTTCCTATAATAAAAATTTTGAATTTAGAAATTTTAATTTCATATTTCACTATTTTTATTTAACCTAGCAAAAAAAAATTTTCACATACATTTAAATTGTTCCAATAGGGCAAATATTTAATTCATAAGTTTCTCACTGAGTGCCTAATGATTTTTTAAGGTAATTTATATAAATATGTATATTTCATTTTTTTACCTTTTTCTATAATGATTTTAAATTAAAATGAATTTCATATTAGATAAAAAAAGGAAATTTTAAATCAATATTATAATGCATGGTTAGTGGTATTTTTACCTTCTTAGTTCTTCCGAACCTTTTCTTTTATGAACAATGGTGGGATTTCATCTTCGTTTTACAAAAAATAAGCCTAAAAAAACTAAGATCTTCCTACCTATCACTTAAAATTTTTGTATTATACAAGTCCAAAATTAAACTTAAATCCGAGATTGAATTCCCAAGCATACTCCCGACTCTTTGTTTTTTCGTTTAGAATCTCTCCCCTATAATTCGTATTTTATTAAAATGCCAAGAGCACATTAGGGTGACTCAAAAATCAACCAATATTAAAAATCAAACTTATTTTAATAAAATAATAATTTTAGTTTAATTTGATTAGTTAGGAAAATTAGTCATATGCATGGACACAAAGCTTCATATAATTTCAAGTGTGTAATTTATGGATTTAATCGAATCAAAAGTGTGCATTTAACGTATATCTTTTTCATTCAAAGTGATGCTATTTTATGGGTGTCATTTCCCTGATTGGCTGGAAAACTATACTTTGTAAGCTTTAAGAAGTACTAATTATTTATTTTTGATTTTTTATGCAATTCGGTATAAATTCAAAAAAAAAACACGGTTATTTTATATGGTAATAGGTATGAGGTAAAAATGAAAAAGTACTAAAAAACTCGAGGCCGAATTTATTCAAAGAAAGATAGCTACTTTTGATGTTAATTTTATAATACGAATTTGTTTTCATCCTACTACTACCTGAGCAGTTGCTCCTTTAAAACAGGTCGGCACTATCAAGTACCCGAGAGAGATATTGTACCCTGGCTGAAATACACGATGGTTCAACTCCTCTATTATGCATATCAAGCTAACAGCTTTAAGGATCGACAAGTCATTCAGGTCCTGTCTGTACATGCTGGAGAGTGATTCAACAGCATTCGCACTTCGTTGGTTAATGTCAAACATACCGCCGATATTTATGTCCCAAAGTTCCATTATGGAAGTTAAGAAGCTGAAGCCTTGCTAGGATTTTTAAGGTACGAGACTATGCACAAGTAGTATATGAAAATTGACCTTTTGGTTAAATAAGTTACATGAGAAGCTGGATACAAAAAATATTTCACATTTTTGTCTGTTTAGGATAATATAACTAAAGTGAATTTATAAATTTAATATGTACAATAGTTATTTGCATTGCTTAGTTTTAAATGTTTTAGAATAATTACATCCTTTCTAAATATCGCATCTCTTCAATAATTTGATGATAATTAAATCCGGATCATTTGAAAAAACTAAAATCCTAAGCGAAAAGATTTTTGAATTGATTTTTAAGTCTGTCAGGCTGTGCATAAAAAACAGGATATAATTTAATATAAATTTAGATGTAGTTTTTTATATAGATTGTATAACCTGACACAAATATTAAAAAATTGCAATATCAATTCAATTTTCTTTTGAGTCATTTCCCTTTAAGACAACCATGTATCTTTACTCTTTCATATTCCGGCATTTTAGAAAAATAATTTTTATTATTTTTAAGGCAGGCGCAAAGAAAGGCCAGGCATAAGTGAAATTGGGAAGGGGGATTGAACAAAAAAATCCAACTTGCTTTTGGAATTTTTTTTTTAAATTTTTTTAATAGTCCAATATTGAAAAATTTTTTGGTTAGAATTTTACTATTAGTCTTGTTGAAATGGATTATCAAAAATGAGTGGTGCTAGAAGGCTCAAAATTAGTTAAAATTTCATCTAAAAATTAAAAAAGGGCTATAAAACTTAAGTGTAATAGAAGAGTTAAAATTTTGCCCAAAATGACAAAAAATTCGGATTAAAACAATTTTGATTGATTGGGGGGAGGGGGCGACCCATAGAAGTTAGGCCTTTAAAAAATTTTAAAATATACCTTTTTGTGGAATATGCGTAGAAATATAGAATTTTTTAAAATTTATTATAGAACGACGAATTCTATGCAATCTCGGCTACACATAAGTTACATGCAGAGACGTATTGAAGGGGGGGGGGAAGCAAAGGGGGCCATTGCGCCCCTTAATAATTTTATTTTTTATACGTTAAAATTGATATATTAAACTCTAAAAACAATAAAAATCTTCAAATTAAAACTTTTAGTTAATATAATGATCATTTATTAACTTATACACTAACAAAAGCACAAATACTTACTTCTTTCTTCTAAAAAAATTTCTTGCCCCCCCCCCCCCCCCCTTTAGAAATCTCTTGCCCTTAGGTAAGTTTCTGCATTCGTCCCTGGTTACATGTATAGTTATCTTAGTCAAAGAAACACCAATCAATTAAGGTAATTGCCTGCATACCCTAGAAGCAATGTTAAATTGATAAATTAAATGCTAGTATATATAGTCTTTTTTATGTAAAATTTAGTTATTGATATATAGTTTTTTGTAAATAAAAGTTAAATATTCGAATCGGTGGCTCAGTAGCCGCCAATCATATATAGAATTTCATGTATTTCGAAATGCCAAATCAGATAAAAGCAGAAACGAATAAATTTTCAAAATGATAAAATTTTGAAAAAAAAAACCCAAATTATTTTAGGCAAGCGATAAGACCTAAGTGTATGAAGAATCAATAACATCCTATTGTTCTTCCTATGGAATTCACATATAAATTTTATGGGTATTTGAGCCATTACGGGAGAATAGTTAAAATTTTGCCCAAAAATTAAGAAAAGGCTATAAAATCTTATGGGTTTGGGATAGTAGAGTCAAATATTAGGGTTATATGTATTTTTTATGCCAAATTAGATAAAAGCAAGAATAAAAAAAAATAGCTAAAAATTGGCAAAAAATTCAGAACATAACAATATAAAACGATTAGGGCGGGCGACGCATATGACCTAGGCGTTTGAAGTTAAAAAAAATACTATTCTGTTTCCTACGGAAAATACATAAAAAATTTTGTGGTAATCGGTTAACTCATTATGGAAAAATAATGGAAATTTCGCCCAAAAAATAAAGAAAAGGCTATAAAAACATAAGGGTTATTGGTAGAAGAGTCAAATTTGGGGATTATATGTATTTTTATACACCTAATCAGGTGAAAGCAAAACCAAAAAATTATGCCCAAAAATGGCAAAAAATTCATAAAAATTTGAATTGCTTCTGGCGGGCGACTCATAGGACAATGTGGAAATTTTTTTTATTGCGTTATATGTATTTTTTTATGCCAAATTAGATGAAAAAATAAACAGAAAAGTTGTTCGTGAAAATTCGAAAAATTCATAAAAAAACAACTTCAAATGCTTAGGGCGGGCGAACCACATGACATAGGCGCATGAAACCTAGAATAAATATTAATCTGCCTCCAAGAGAATGTATATATAAAATTTTGTGGGAATCGGTTTAGTCGGTAGAAAGTTATCGGGGATCAAAAATTAAAATACGCGATTTTTTAAATTGCTTCGGGCGGGCCACCCATAGGACCTAGGCGCATGAAAGATACGTATGAACCGATTCCACCACCTAGAGAATCTACATGTAAAATTTCATAGGGATCGGTTTAGCCGTATTTGAGCTTACTGGTAACAAAAATTTTGATGCTTAATTTTTATATATATAGACTAGCTGACCCGGCAAACGTTGTTTTACCTTAATAAATTTGTAGAATTTCATACGATAGGAATTTTGTATAAAATAAAATTTTAATTTCGCCATAAATAAAAATTAATTTCTTAAAATTTACAATAGAAATCAATCTAAATATGCAAAAATAAACAATTCCGCTTAAAAATAGTAAGGTAAAGTGCAGATTCTAAAAGCGTTATTGTACCAAACAATTTTTAAATTAATTTTATTCAAACTTAAGAAAATCCCTTTGTGTTAAATTTTTGATTTATAACCAAAGCAATTACAGAAGTTTTTGGCTATAAAATGGCACTTTATTTGTATAAGTTGTAGGCGTTGAACGACCTGAAGAGACAAACATCAAATTTAACCATATAATTATCATAATTAATTAATTATGTATAAAGGCATAAATTGATATGTAACTTAAATATCCAAAATTATGCCGAGCATTGATAAGCGTCATATCATTTTAATTCTATTATTGCTACTTTTGACAATCTACCATTTTAAAATATATAATTCAGGTCATACAAACATTAAATAACCACCCACATTATTTTTAAATTATATATTTATCATTTATAAAGATAAAAATAATTTTAAATTATAACTTATCGATTCCAAAATATTGCCGGAAGTTGTATCATACATTGTCCTTTTTTGTATGATTAAATTTATGAAATGTATGTGGAGTACATATTAATCCTTTAGTGCTATGTTGTGGACTATATTTTTTGTTGTTCCATCTTTTGCTAACACAAAAAAATTTGACGGTTTGCCCACTCGAGAACATGCCACATAGAGTTGACCTTGGAAAAAACATGGTGTTTTAAGATCCAAACCATAAACAGACAATGTTTGGCCTTGGGATTTATTAATGGTCATGGCAAATGCCAATCTAATTGGAAATTGATGCCGTTGGAATTGAATTGGAACATCGGTAGGTATGATAGGGATACGGGGCATCAATACCTTTTCACCACGATACTGACCATTTAATATGGTGACTTCTAATACAATTTTTATCAATTTTCTAATTACTAATCGAGTACCGTTGCATAATTTTAGTGGATTTAAATTTTGGAGCAAAATAACAGGGGACCTAATCTTCAGTTGTAGATGCATGCCGGGCAGATCTAATGAGTTTAAAAATTCTGTTGGATAATTCACCGCCTCTGCTGAATAAGGATTTGTATGTAACTAAATCCCCTTAGTAATTGTTGTATCTTAAAATTTAAATAATTGACGTCTACATTTTTCGCGGCTAAAATTGATCGTTCAGCTAACCAATCATGGTTCATGTATTTTGTCTGTACCCCAGGAAAAACATGTTTAAAGAGGGTATTTTGCGAATCGACGATTAAACTAAAATCGTTAGGTAACTTTACATATTTAGTTTTATCTGTAGTTAATTTTCCATTACCGATATCTAATAGTCGTTTTAAGAATGTGGTAGCGGATGGATCTTGGAGCGTTTGAACACGCTTTATTTTCAAATTTAATTTTTCAACATTTTGCCACAATGGCGATGATTTTAGGCAAGCATTTATCTCATCCGCGTACGCTGAACGTGGAATGACGGGAAGCGTTTGCCTAAAATCCCCTGACAGAACCATCAGTAAACCACCAAATATTTTATTATTGGTTAATATCTTTTAAGGTCCTGTTCAACGCCTCTAACGAATGTTTGTGCGCCATAGTGCATTCATCCCAAATGATAATTTTACACTGTTTTAGCAGTGTAGCCATAGAGGATTGTTTTTTTATGTTGCACACAGCATCTGGATTATTTTCAATATTAAGGGGCAGCTTAAATACTGAATGAGCTGTTCTGCCGCCATCTAACAACAATGCCGCTATGCCAGATGATGCTACGGCAAGTGCGATGTTATTATTTGAACGTATTTTTGCCAGAATTTGAAATTAAGAATGTTTTACCAGTTCCACCAGGGGCATCTAAAAAAAGAAGCCACCTTGATCTGCATTGCAAGTATAATTCAGTCGTATATTATGGTTGTTCTTCATTCATTAGGGGGACATACTGATTAACGACTGCTACCATTTTCACACTATCTTCTTTTGCCATGCCCACGAGTTTGTGGGCATTTGGAAAAAAAACCCCCAAAACTTGTTAAAAAAAAAGCCCATTTAGTTTTTTTCCCAGCCCTGCTTGAAATGTCAATGGGCCGATAACGTTAATTTTCAAAAAACATGTGTTTAATTTTTAACTAATTAATAATCAAATTCAAATAATATTAATACCTCCAGCAGAATCTCGTTACTTAATATTTATGCAATATCCATATTGCTACTTCCAGAAGATCAGAGGGTATTGGAGAGGATCATAAGAACGGTGTGTATCCGCAATGAATTGAAGATTTTTATTTCTTTTTCGAATTACAATTTCTCGCAGAGTGGAGGGATCGCCGACCACAATTCCAGCAACATCATCAATAGTCGGTGTATTAAATCTACGAATGTGGTGTCCAAAAGGTGTTTATCAGGATTTATGACTATAGCGTGATCGTCGCTTTATTTGTGGATGAAGGATTTAAATTTTTTTAACAATTCATTGTGCTGATTAAATATGGCATCTAGCTCGCCAATAATGCGTCTTGCAAAAAGAGAATGGAGGTTGTAGTAGTTACATTGTGCTTCTACGCGGGCAGAGCTTCCGAAATCCTCACCACCCATGAAATAAATTTGTAAAAATTTGTGGGGTTTATTTGGCATTGGCAGCATTGAGCCCATTTTGTGATAAATCTGTCCTTTGATTTTGAATGTTGATTTAAATTGTTGACCATTTGCAGCATTATTCGTTATTATATTCGGGGCTCCAAATGATGTCATTTGGAAACATGAAATAAATGTTCGTATTTACTTTAGGAAAAAGTTTGAATCTGGATCAATTCCAGTAAGTAAGCCCTTTAGGGGTTCAGGTGGATATTCAATTTCACGAAGTTTCACCTTTCCATTTATATTTTAGGCATGGCAATATTGGCATTGAACATTCATATATCACGTTTGGATTAGCGTAATATGTAATATCGGGCTCGTATCGAAATGCAAGACGAAATAATAAATTAGATGCAAAAGTTGAATGATGATCTTGATGCCGTTGTTGATCATTTGTTCGTCGGGCCACTGATCTTTTGTTTTTCATGATTTTTGCTTTTCTAATATGACGGCCCAAATTTTTTTTGCTTGCAACCATTAGGATTATTTAAAGGCAGACTTCTGGCTCATGAGTTGGTCTTAGGAGGCTTATATAATCGGATTATTAAAAAAAAGTGGTGCTAGAAGGCTCAAAATTATTTAAAATTTCATCTAAAAATTAAAAAAGAGCTATAAAATTTAAGTGTATTAGAAAATCTATTACAGAACGCCGTATTCTACGTAAGCGCGGCTACTTATAAGTTACATGCAGAGACGTATTTAAGGGGGGTGGGGGGGGGGGGGGGGGGGGACCAAAGGGGGCCATTGCCCTTTTTAATAATTTTATTTTTTATACCGTTAGTTAAAGAAACACCAATCAAGTAAGGTATTTGCCTGCATACCCTAGAAGCAATGTTAAATTGATAAATCAAATGCTAGAATATATGTATAGTCTTTGTTATGTATAATTTAGCTATTGATATATAGTTTTTTGTAAATAAAAGTTAAATATTCAAAACGGTGGCTCAGTAGCCGCCGATCATTATATAGGGTTTCATGTATTTCAGAATGCCAAATCAGATAAAAGCAGAAACGAATAAATGTTCAAAATGATAAAATTTTGAAAAAAAAACCCAAATTATTTTAGGCAAGCGATAAAACTTAAGTATATTAAGAATCAATAACATCCTATTGTTCCTCCTATGGAATTCACATATAAATTTTATGGGTATTTGAGCCATGACGGGAGAATAGTTAAAATTTTGCCTAAAAATTAAAAAAAGCTATAAAATCTTATGGGTTTGCGACAGAAGAGTCAAATATTAAGGTTATATGTATTTTTTTATGCCAAATTAGATAAAAGCATAGCTAAAAATTGGCAAAAAATTCGGAATATAACAATATAAAACGATGAGGGCGGGCGACGCATATGACCTAGGCGTTTGAAAGTTAAAAAAAAAATTCTGTTTCCAACGGAATATACATATAAAATTTTGTGGTAATCGGTTCGCTCATTATGGAAAAATAATGGAAATTTCGCCCAAAATATAAAGAAAAGGCTATAAAAACATAAGGGTTATTGGTAGAAGAGTCAAATTTGGGGATTATATGTATTTTATACACCTAATCAGGTGAAAGCAAAACCAAAAAATTTTGCCTAAAAATGGCAAAAAATTCATAAAAAAACAGTTTGAATTGCTTCTGGCGGGCGACTCATAGGACAATGTGGAAAAATTTTTTATAGCGTTATATGTATTTTTTTATGCCAAATTAGATAAAAAAATAAACAGAAAAGTTGTTCGTGAAAATCCGAAAAATTCATAAAAAAACAACTTCGAATGCTTAGGGCGGGCGAACCATATGACATAGGCGCATGAAACCTAGAATAAACATTAATCTGCCTCCAAGAGAATGTATATATAAAATTTTATGGGAATTGGTTCAGTCGGTAGAAAGTTATCGGGGATCAAAAATTAAAAAAGGCGATTTTTTAAATTGCTTCGGGCGGGCGGCCCATAGGACTTAGGCGCATGAAAGATACGTATGAACCGATTCCACCACCTAGAGAATCTACATGTAAAATTTCATAGGGATCGGTTTAGCCGTTTTTGAGCTTACCGGTAACAAAAATTTTGATGCTCAAATTTTATATAT